>JASDQU010012597.1:52118-71169 GCA_032191745.1 Picea mariana
AGAGAGAAAGAGAAACCACTCAAAACTAATTGCTTGGGAAAATGACCTCAAAGATCAAAAGGAAAGGTGCATATACCTTTGAATTTCCTCACAAAAGCTTCCACCCAGTCAGATAAATGAGAAGAAAACAGTAAATTGATTCTAAATCATCAAAGACAAAGAGTTATTAAAAGTAAGGAAGAAAAAAATGTCACAAACCCAAACAAAGCATCATGAATTCTCAGATATCAAGGTGTTGGGGACCCAAACAAGGATACACTGAGGTTGCAAGAACTCTAATCAAGTGGAAACAGGAAAAAATGGATTCAGAGACTAAACTCCTGCAAGATATTTAACAAAAAGAGGACAATGATTTGGTGTAAGGGGCACCAGAGTGTTCCAACGCTCTGTGTAAATCCAACAGGGAGCGCCAGTGCTCTGATAACAAGGGCAGGGGAGCGCTAGGCTTCAAAAAGTTCAGAAAAATACCCAAAAATTCAAGCAAGTTTATAAATCCAAAGTGTATGGGATGAAGTGAAGGGTCAATCAATAAATATAAGAATCAAAGACACAATATGAATAAGATCAAAATGAGCAAAGGCAATCAAGATCTAGGAAGGAAACAATTCAAAGGTCCCTCCCCAATGGATTCACCAATTTCTGTTACAGGTGAATCCTCCTGCGGGCAAGCAGATTCCCTCTTGGTATCTATGACCTTCAATATGATTATGGATCCACATTTACATCATTAACCTCTGATCGGATGATTCCACAGATGTTTGAATTTTTCTCATCTATTCACATTCACTGGAATGTACTAGGGTACCTTGGGAATCATTGACATCAATGGTGATTTCCCTCGCGCTTGTTAACAATTTACATAATTGATTGGTAATCAAGTGGTTTCTACCATGTTCGACATTAGGACAACTATTCACATGGTTAGATTTGTACTACATCGGGATTGGTAAGAAGACCCTGGGTTGAGTCATTCACGCTAATATATACTTTACCCAAGCTGCAACGAAGTTTCTCTTGAATATTGACACATATACTGTCACATAGATCCACTTTGTATTGGTCTGTGGCTATGTCTTGTCATCTCATAGATCCACAGTGTATTTTCGTGGCTACGATCAGTTCATCTCATGGAAGTTTAGATCCACATTGTATGTTTGGTGGCTATACTTTTTGTCAATATGATTATGAATCTGTAGTGTATTCTATGGTGGCCATACCTGAAAAAGTCTTTATCACTCAAGCATAGGTATGTCTGCCTTGGGTTTGAAACATGTCATAATATTTGTTTGATGGTTGTGTGCAGCTTCTATCAGGTTCTCCGCGTCCATACCCTTGCTCGAAAAAATCTACAAAGTACTTCATTCATCATCGTCTTCTTACTTTGCACTTTGGGGCGAAAATATGTTACACATGGAGAATCCCCCTGCAAACAAGTGTATTTCCTCTTGGATGCTAGACCCTTAACTCCAAGAAAAAAAGTGCTATTATGGACACTGAAATTCCTTTATCATAAATCTAAACTATCAAATAAGAAGAGGGAAGAATGGTAAATACTTGTTTACCAATGTTTGTCCTTACTCGCTCCGGGCTGATTTTAATCTCCAAGTTCAATTGAAGGTCTTGTGATACAATGAGCAATAACAACAATACTTCCTACTCTACTATGATTAGCTTCATAATGAATGTATGAAAGAGACAAGTTCATATACAAAAACTTTAAAGGAAACATGCCAAGCATGAGTTTATATTAATAAGAACAAAGTGTTACTTACAACCATGGATGTAGTGCAACAGCTTCACCAAGCTCCCTTTGTCCAGACCCTTGCTCAAATAATCCACACACAGAATGTTGATGCTTCAATGATATCTCCCTTATAATATCATAAGTTTGATACTTCAAAATTCCTCCATCCCTTCCTTATGAGATCATAAGTTAGGTGCTTCTCTAAAACTCTATCCATGTATGTATTGTATGTTGCCTATGAGATCATAGGTTTCATACCTCCAATATTTTAATGTATCTTTCACCATGAGAAGGCCTCCTTATATAAGCTTGGAGAGGCCCAACCACTTGAGAGATCTTTGGGATAAGTTGAGGATTCATCTCCTTCAGTTGTGGATCTTCCCTAAGATCGTGCCTTGAACTCATATTTGAATCCAACCAACTTCAGAGATTGTGGGATTCTTCCCTGATTTATATCAACAAACCAAAATTCGCTCAGGAAGGGTAGCGCTCCCCCAAAAGGGTGCACAGATCATTTCAACGCTCTCCCCCAAAGAAGTCTAGGGAGCATCGACGCTCCCTGACAGTGGGTAGGGGAGCGTTGCCTTCCAAAAATCATTTTTAAGTAGTTTTTTCAGTGGCAAAAGGCTTGTACTCCTTGTCAAGTGATTTATCCTCTTCAAAAACAGTCTTTGAGGTGTCTTAAGTGTCCTTATGATGTCATTAGAGGCACAACATAGGCAAGATGGCAGTATGATGTTTGTGACACTTTTGGTCAAGATGCGACACTTGCAGACAAGATGCGACACTTAAAACACTTGTAATGACGACACTTGCGACACTATTGAAGTGAGTAATTTTGATGTGTAACAATAGCTTGAGAATCACACAAACCATGACCAACCAGAGCCAAAATTTGATTCAAAGAGAATATTAACTCTCATGAATGGAAAAATAAGAAATCCCATACCTGGAAATGTCTACGCGAGGAGAAAACCAAGACTGTATACTTCCTTCACGACCAAGCAAGGCGGAGCAACAACAACTACTAGAGCCAAAACAATGCAAGAATGACTAGGGTGATGGGCTCGAGGGGAATTTGAGTGACATGAAGTAAATGTACATCGCTTCTTCCTTCCAACTTCATTGAATTCTTAGTATGATCCAAGCCCACTCATCATAGCACTACACCATTAATCAACCAAAAAACCAAGATTCCATATCACTTTTTCAAAGTGCACCACCCCTTGGTAATATTAAACTTCTTCAAATGACCACTTGCTAGGAACACAATCCAACATGAAAATCATACAATGTGCATGACCATAGTATGAAGGGTTGAGATCACCCAAATTCTTGTCATGAACAATACAATATCAAAACCAAAATTGAATTATAATTATTTCATGCACAAGGCAACATATTTTATGAGAGATCATCAAAGCCACTTAGTGCCATGCTTTAATCATCCAACCAACACATATTATTGTAACATTTTAAACCATGACCAGAAGAAAAATAAACTATAGAGACCTGTGTTGCTACAATCACATAGACAAGAAAAATATAAGCATTTCTTATCGACCATATTCCAATGAGTATAACAATGGGGTCCCACCTACTAGTTTATTATTAATATAGTTAAATAATAAAGCTTGGCAATCATTTGCGATCATAGTATTCATAGTTGTGTTTTTAAGCATCGAAAACCACTTCATCAAACTTCAAGGAAGTTGTATTACTACCTATGGCCACAACTAGACTATCCCACGAATCTGGTAAAGAACACAGTAAACTGATACATTTATCTTCATCCAAAATTTTCATATCAATAGATACTAACTGACTTACCACAGTATTGAAGGTGTTCAAATGCTCTTCCATCGAATCTCCATCTCTCATCCTCAAGTTATATAGCTTCTTTCTCAGGAATAGTTTATTTACTAGGGACTTTGACTGATACAACTTCCCCAACTTATCCCATAAATCCTTGGTTGTAGCTTCCTCTGACACATTCAGTAATATTGAATCTGAGAGACAMAGTCAGATTGTGCTCTTTTCCTTTTGATCCAACTTTTTCCAGTCAKCTTTTGAAGTTCCTGTAGGTGCAGTACCTATATGTACCGCGATCCACTAATCTTTGTCCACCAACAAATCTTCCATATTGAGCTTCCACAGCTCAAAMATTTTCCCATTAAACTTCTTGATATCCATTTTTGAATTTCTCTCCATTTCTTTTCACCTGATAAATMAATACCACGGATCTCCCATTGTAACAAGGCTTATCACAGTCCCGAGCCAAACCCTTTACCACAAAGGCRTCCCTCTAAAGCCAACAAAGATCTAATACCAAATGTAGATTTTAACCTTGTACAATATTTATTGCAAACATATTTTCGGTAAAAGAACAAAAAATATATAATGGAAAATACAAACATTACACAGATGTTTTTCCCCTGGAAACCCAAACCGGGAAAACTAGCATATTATATATTCATTCATAGTGATACATTGTTTACAATAAAATATACATATAGGATCCAACAACATCCAAAACCCTAACCCAGTGACCCGTATTAGTCAACAACCCTAATTCCTTAATCGAAAATAGAAAACCATCGACAAAAACCATGTGCCGAAAAACTGTTCAACAATGGACACGAAAATTGAGGCAACACAAAAAACGAGGAAAAAATGCGACATACCCAACATCAAGTTGGGTATAAAGAATATAACACATACCCAACATCAAGTTGGTCTAGCCCCAATGGTTGCAATAAAATAGTCATTGGAGTAACCTGGGAGGGTCTCCATTCAATCAAGACAAAATAGTTGGAAGAAATGGTTGTTAAGTTGTACCTATCAAAGGAATATGATAGGGTTATCTAGTTATACATGAGAATGGTATTAACTCACTTGGGATTTGATGTTCCTTTTGTTACTTGGGTGATGAACTGTGTCTCTTTTGTGTCCTCAATATTGATAAATGGATAATTGTTTGTTCTTTGTAAGCTAGGTAGGGGATTGAGAAACTACTGCCCTTTATATCCCTTATTTTTTCTCATAGTGGCAAAAGGCTCAAGCAAAGCCTTAATAGATATAAAAAGATTTGGTGTTTTTAAAGGAAAAAAAATTGAGGGCTCTCTCTATCTCTCAAATTTGTTGTTTTTGGATGACATCTTCTTGTTTTGTGATGACTCTCAAGGGGATGCTCATAAATTGAAAGACATCTTAGATGTATATTGCTCAATTATAGGAATGTTAATAGATGCAGGAAAATCCATAGTTTTCTTCTTATGGATGGGGGAGGAAAATGTAAGATTCATGTCTCAGTTATTTCCTTTTCATCAAGTTCAATTTGAGGATGAGTTAAAATATTTAGGATTATGTTTTAAGCCTATTGATTATGGCAAATGAGAATGGAACTGGCTTGTAAATAATGTTGAGAAAAGTCTTTATTTGTGGTGCAATAAATGGATTTCTAGATGTGGTAGACTTATTTTGGATAAATCATTGTTAGAGGCCATTCATTTATTATGGATGTCTGTGTCCTTCATTCCCAAAGGTGTACTTGAAAGAATCAAAAGGATCAGTTTCACTTTTATTTGGGAAAGGGACAAGGAAAATGTGGTACAACTTGGGTTCAATGGAAGAAAAATGCAATTCCCGAGTGTGGTGGTTGGGGACTCAAAAATATTCATCTATTTTCAAAAGTGTTCATTGTTAAACATTGTTGGATTCTAATTTTGGGTGAGGGTTTGTGGTGTAAAGTGACTGTCCAAAAAATGTGATGCCTGATAATTTAGAGGACTAGTTAAGTAACTCAATAAGGTCACACAAAAATGCTTTAGTGATTTGGAAGACAATGATAATGGTTTTCTCAGTGGTGGGATACTAACTTGTTTGGACAATAGGAAAATTAAATAAAGTTAGGCTTGGTCTTGACCCTTGGGTTGAGTGTGGTGTATCATATAGATTAAATGAAATCTTGGTCAACACACTGCATGAGAAAAGATTTCTCACTCTGAATCAAGTTCTTGATCAAGAAAGGTCCTCCCTATGGAGTCAAGACTGGAAATCAATGGATTATGTTGGGTAAGTAGGTGAAGTAGCACATGATCAAAGACTCAATATATTTTCTACTTTGGTCAAAGAATCTGGAGAGTAGCCTCTACAGTCCAAAACTTAGTTAAAAATGTGTTATGTTATGAAGAGGATTCTGGTGAGCAATAGTGGTGGTTGAATCTTATTTGGAAATTCAAATGTCCACTAAAGATTAGGGTTTTTATGCGGTTAGTGCTGAAGAATAAGGTTCTTGCATGTGATACTCTACAAAACAGAGGTAAGTTTGGTCCTAGCAAGTGTTCTTTGTGTAAGGAAAATTAGGAGAACATATTCCATTTACTTTTATTATGTCCCTACTCTATGTAGGTCTAGAAAGTGGTGGAAAACATTTATATTTTAAGAGTGGCATGGTAGGGTATGTGAGTGGATGAATGTTTAATAGGGTTGTATGAGAATGTAACTAGGAAGCATGTTAGGGCATTTCCTCTTATTATTGAATGGGGAATCTAGTTGGATAGGAATGGAAGTATGTTTGAATACAAGGACCTTCCATCCATTCAATGTGTTGCTCAAGGGATGAATATTCTCTTGTTTTTTAAGTAAACAAATAATGAAAATAATCATACACGGATTGTTGAGGAAGCAGTGGATAGAATTGGGACATTGACATATTTTTATGGCATTACACAAGGTGATCCTCTCATGTGTGGGGTTCATGGAGCTCTTTTTCTGAGGGATAGTCATTGTTTAAATTTATGGTGGTATTGGGAGGTGGCACTAATAATTTTGTTGCACTAATAGATTTCAAGTTGATTCTCATATTAACAACTGAATAAGGTGTTCAAAAGTTTTAAATTTTCAAGGATTCCATGATTTTCATAAATTAGATGAGGGGGTTTGTGCATTAGAAAATTTTATGTTAAGGCCCATTTATAGGAAATCAAATCTATGGTCGATTTTTTCCTCATATATATTTTCAACGTGTTTACAAGGAAACAAATGTGTTGGTTGATGGTATTTCTAAAGAGGGTATCTCTACTAACTTTAGACGAATGGCACATCTCCAAACTAAAGGATGATAATTCCTCAAATTATGATCAACATCCATTTTTTTTAATAGTCATTTTTTATTTCAAGTTGAAGTGATATTTTGTAAATATCAAGTTTATCTTATGTCATTTTGTTGGATATGGAGATGGATTTTATATCCGAGATATGTTTGAGAATATGGGTGGTTATATTCAGACTATGTTAGTAATTTTTATAAGGATCTTGTTGTTGGATTTTACTAAGGAGTGTAGTGTTGTATGGGAATGATTTATGGTACCTGTCAGGACAGTTGGGTGACAAAAGTGGATTATGTTTGATAGGGTTGAGATGAAATTTTTGGGACTTCATTGAAGTTTCTTATTAGTCATGGTTTATAACACATGAAGAATGTAATTTTGTTGCTTATAATAAAATTAAATTTTATTTTAGAGGAGGTGATCACTTTTTCAGTCATCAAAGTTTGAGTCTCTTTATATTATTTTTCTCTTTATTGTATATCCTATACCTAGAAAAATTTTATTTTCTTTGCTCTTGTGGTTTGTGTTAACCTTACCCATAGTCACCATAACTTCGCAAACCTGCAAGTCTCTAAACATCACACTTAACCATTTTTTTATTTTTATTTTTCTATACTTAGTCATATTTTTTGTTTGTGGGAGTCATGTTGAGGGGTAAATGATGTTCCAAAAGACCCCAACCCCACAACCTCGCAATCCCACAATCCATCATTCCGCTTATTCCAAAATGACATGCTTTCACCTGCAACATGCATTTTGTTCTTTCTTTTACTTAGTATGTTTTCAAGTTGCAGATGCGGAACTCCCCTACATCCACCCTTCCATATCTTGTAATCCCGCAATCCCGCAATTATAATTTCACACTTCCCATCACTTATTTCACACCTTCATACTTAAACATTTTCCATACATCTCAACCCATAATCCCATTTCCCGAGAAATTTATTATCGTACTGCTAGAACGACTAGCCCATGAGGTGAATTAAAAATCGTTTTAATGAAACAAATCTCGTAATTTCCCTGCTTTAAATCCAAATCAAATCAAGCAATTAAAAATCAAATCCACAATGTACGATATTAAATAAAGTACGTGGAAGAATTTAGTAATTAATATCCTCATTGTAAATTCTTATTACAATAGAACCGCTACCTTTTTCATTCTAATCATTGTTTTCCAAATATGCCCAATACAAGAAAATAGATCTATTGTGGTGACGTTGTGAATACATTAGGAAGTCAAGACCACACTTTTCAATGGTCTGAGGCATTTAAATGGTATAAAACTCTCCCTCTTGAAGAGAAGAATTCAAACAAGGTATGGATTTCTGAAATAGCATTAGCAGGTTGTATGCCAAAAGTATCATATTTCAAGGAGCTTATTCTCTAGTGTGTTGATAACTTCAACAGAGAAAAGAGAATTATTCAGTTGTAGGGGAAGAATCATATTTCTCTAGCACCCACAGACTCAGGCTCCTTGACCCTACTACAATATTTAAAAGTTTAGAAGTAGACGCCTTTCTAAAGTCCAACCATGGAGGGATTGAAATATTGGACAATTTTCTTTTGAATTCATCTAAGTATTCTGAAATTTCTACCCATATAGAGGTATGTTATTTGAAATACCCTTATAAAGAGTTTGTCTGGTTATTCACCAAAATTATTCGATAGGAATCTACRACTATTGTCCCATGATATGCATTATATGTCTTGCAACTCTCTGTCAATAAGAACCTTTTATTTAACTAGACTCAAATTATTTCGAGTGAAGTCTCTTTTCGACTTGTAAATTTTCGGAAAAATAAGAAATTATYTATGAGTTCATACTTGATTTTTGCGATAGCATACTGCCATATATTTGAATATTTTCCCTGTACAAGGAGTGTTGACTTTGGCAAAGAKCCTGTGCAATTTTAGTATCTTGCATTATGGAAACACAAAGCTCCATGTAAATTTTATCAAGCTTAAAATKTTTTCCTATCTACTTTCAAAAAATTGGTCTATGGTCCTAATACTTCAATAATATCTATCGAAATTGCTTCCTTTTTGTAAGGAAAAGGGATTTTTGAAACCCTGGATGATTTCAATTTCATAAGATTATACGAATTTGAGGAGAAACCCTTCTTACTCCCTTTTTATGTGTCAGATAAATTCTTTGTTATTGAATTTTGTAAACAATATAAGTTATGGGCACACTTCTTTAATGAGGAGAAGAAAAGATAATTCATTCCATTGCTTTAGAAAATTGGGGAAATCATTGTTAAAACATTTCCCATCTAGATGAATTTGCTAAGCATTTTGATAAATTCAAACTAAGAGAAGTCCCTGAAGTCTATGGATTTGAACCCAATGATTTGTTTACAGTGCATATGTTTGCAATCCACTATGGCTCATCCTTTGTGAAGATTACCCAGTTTAAAGAAGGAGGTGGGTATAATCAGAACCCCATGGAAGCCATTCTGGACAGAGTTAACGACGATATTGACACCTTGGTTAGCACTAATTACCAAAATAGATAGAAGGGTCGAGCCAAGAGAAGTGGTAACCCTGACCCCGATTCACCCAGTGTCTCACAAAGGAATTCTTCAACAAAAAACCAAACCTAGGGAAGTAGTCTTGGCCCAAATATTTCCCATTCGAAAAATTCTAGTGGTGGAGCAAATGAAAACCCCCAAAATGAAACATTGGGAAAACTCATACTACCCATGTTGCACTTAAGAGGAAAAGAGATGCAACTCAATGTAATGTCCCCACTTTGGGACATCATCACATGGTTTTGGGAATTCCAGGTATTGTGTTTTCCTTGCAGGTGCCATAGTGCCATTATTGGATGCTTCCAGAGGAAATCCTATGGAGGATTGATTTACATTGAGAGTGGGATGATTTCCCTAAGAAGGAGGGTGCATCATTATTTGGAGGGTGGCTAGATCTAAGGGTCTAGCAGGTATTTTTCCTAGTTGATCACTTGGGTTTTCATTACCGTGCCCCGATCTATCATTCTAGTGGATTGGTGGAGTTGTTGGAGGTCTCTAGGAGGGAGGCCAAATTATCTAGGGTGTCAAGCATCCATAGGGGCACACCATTCCTTGGAGGAAATTTAGATCCATAGGGTTTGAGAGGGATCTTGGAGATTTGAGCACCTGGATTGTTCTTGCGATTACCTAATCTATTGTTTGGCATCTTCATTGGAGTAGTTGGACATCTTTGGCAGTAGGGATGAATTGTTGAGGCTATTCAGGGTTCCAGTAGGGCGTGGCATCTTCCAGCTTGAGGGTTTGGCACTTCATTCAGGCATATCTACTCCTGCATCGATCTTCAATGGATATCCATCCTTTGGAGGCTTGTAGTCTTCTAGTGGTCCTTATGCATTGGAGGAATAATGGGATGGACAAGATGATATAACCCGTGTTTCAGCAGTCATATTGTAATACTTCCACAGAGATTTCCTTACAGTTGCAACTTCTGGATAGCAGGTCCAAGTGCCACAGGTAGTTCATCTTGATGATCCAAGAGGGGAGGATCTGGTATATATATAGGGAGCAGTCAGGCATGATCAACATAATGCAGTGTCAGTATGATGATCTTCGACAGATATTAGTGTGGGATCCAGGGATTGTAGGGTTAATCATTTCTCTGACTGACAGGGGCGAGTGGACCTTTGCAGGGGAACGTTGTTTTGACTTTCCATTGAGCTTTAGTGTTGGGGAGAGTACATCTCTTGAGGGTGTCTCATGGAGGTCTTGCAGTACCTCATTCTAGCATCAGTAGGTGCAGTTGATGGAGGTCGTGTTGATATTGGTAGTAGCTTGGAGGATGGAATCATTTCAGGATGAGCCCATGTGTCATGTGCAGAGACTCACGGAGTTGGTATGTTTCAGGATTATGCTTCCTAGGTGCTAGCAGTTCATGACTTGATATGGGACCCAAGGGGCAAAGTGTATGATTTTTCATCTTTGGATGGGTTCTACTGTGTATCCCACAGGTGAACATGGGATCCTGGTATTATACTAGAATGGATTTGGTTATTGCTCGAGGACAAGCAATTTTCTAGCAAGGAGGACTGTAATGTCCCCACTTTGGGACATCATCATATTGCAGAGGTTTATGATGACCAGAGTAGCCAGATGGATGTTATAGCGAGTACAGGGATTATTGAGAGGCATTTTGGGGTCTTTCTTGCATCTCTCATCCCATTTCATCATTATGATCCATTCCACACAGGTTGGCCTTAGTTTCGTTGCATTTCGACGATTTCCATGATTTTGAGTATTTTGAGCTATAAGTTAATTAAATTCACTGAAGAGGTCATTTTGGGCACATTACTTGGAGGAACCTCTCAGTATAATAGCTCATTGGAATCGGGAGGAGCAACACTATAGGATGGGATGTGTTAATTCTCTGTAAATTCCCAAAGGTTTTCGGGGGCAGAAGAAATTTACCAGAGGAAACTTTATCCAACCACTTCGAAACTGGGATCCAACCCTACCAGTTTCAGAGAGGGATCTTTCTGTAAGATTTAACTTTGTTTTAGTTTTCAGATATTAGGCTATTTAGATTAAATGATATTGGGTTGTTTGTTTCTGTAAGTTGGCTGAAATAGGATTTACGCCTCCATTGGGCTATGGGGTCTGTTTTATAAAGATAGAGATCAAAGAACAAATATAAAGATTATTTTCACAAGGCAGGATAATGCAACTATTGGATTCTTTAGAAATAAAGTGAGGGATAGCAGAAAAGGAGAGATTATCAATTAAAATAAAGAAGCAATTAAGAATTTCTTTATTGTAACATCAGAAGATAAACATTTGGATCTTTAAAATCTCAGAAATAGAGTACACAAAGGTAAATTCTGCAACTTTAACTCCCTTTAAATGATCAGATTAGAAAACAGGATGATAACTAAGAAAGATAAACATTCAATGAAGAAAGAGAGAAACTTCACCATTAGTTGACATGCAGGAATCCTGTGAAACATCTCTTTGTATTACTAGAAGATCTCTTGATAAAAATTACAGTGCTTACATCTTGCTAGGGCATAAAGATCAACCCTCAATACTTCAAAGTTTGAAGTATTTAAAACAAAAATTACAAATGACCCTGTCATTAATGATCAGGACATGGCAGATTATAACTCTAACTAACTACGTAACTGATACAAAAAATTAGGAATTGTCGATGATGTGTCGAATTCTTCATGTTGATTTTGGGGAAAGTCGTTGGTGAGTCACCCACTTAACCTTGACTAGTCTGCTTACTGACTCAACTTGCACACCTCATTTCCTACTTGATCAAATTGCACAACTCTTCCCATCTTAGTTGACTGGGAATGATGACTTTGAGTAGTCTCCGATATATTTCGTCCACTTTTGTGTACTTGGAAAAATTCGGTTTGACCATGAAAATATACTTGATCTTGTGTTGTATGTTGAGGTCTGGCTACAAAGTCTCTAAGAATGCCTTGCCCATTATACTTCCTTGTATCCCTTAGAACTTGGAACTATCCTTGGCAATTGTAGCTATCTTCTGCTCGTAGTCTGGAAGGGTCATCAGCTTGTCATTCAGAACAATTAAACCAGGAAGACCTTTCTTTTGTAAGGCGTCAATATTGTTGAAGAACCTTTGAACTCTGATGTCCATGTTCTAGACTTTCTCGTCCAGCTGCAACATCAACCCCTTTTTGGTCAGAATCCTCTTGACTTCGAGGATGGTTTATGTCATGTCTTCGATTTTCAGGTCTTCTAGCTCTTCCCTGGTCTTCAAATTCAAAAATCGAATGATTTCATTTTCTTCGGTGGGCATTTCCCCCAGCTCTCCTTTTATCTTGTCGATATCCTGTCTTCTCCTCAACACCAGTTCATTTTGTTCGAACATGATCTGCACCATAGGCCATATTTTTTTTATGGATTTGGAGATATCCATCCAAATATTCCCCTTGGCTTCAACAAGTGTTTTGCCTGCCACTGTTTTCTTTCGCAGCTGCTGCAATTCTTGTTTGAGATTTTCTGATGTTTGCTTCTCCATGTTGTAGCTTGTCTGGTAAGAAGAATTGATCTCTTAAAGGCTCTCAACCTCCTTTTTCAATCTGTTGATTTCCGTTCCTTGTAGGTTCATCTCCTCCATGGATTTTGCTAACTCCACAGTTTTTTCCAGAGAGTTCAGTGGGGTGGTTGATGGAATTTTTGTTGTGGTAGTTGCTGCTACAGTTGTTGTGCTAACTCCGGTGAGGGGAAATTCACTCAGTGGAATGACTTCCATAGGTGTTGCTTGTTCCTTCTCTTTTACCAACCTCTCCAACTCTACTTCCATCTCTCTTAACTGTGAATTCTTCGCCATGATCAATTTGAGCATCTCATCCTTCTCACCTTCTGTCTTAGCAATCTCTTTGGCTTGTGAGTCTTTTGTAAGTGGTAGTTTCAATTTCTTTCTCAGGGATGTTATGTCAGCATTCTTTCTCTTGAGTACCTCCTCAACTGCTTTCACATTTGAAGGGTCATACCCAATATTCAACACCAATTCTTCTAAGGACTTTATTCTATTGTCCTTTGCAAAAGATGATATCTTCTCCAATTTTAACTGAGTCTAAACATTGTTCATAGAAACCTGTAACTTAGCAACATAAGTAGAAGCATTTTCCAATGTAGAGAAAACCAGTTCTCCCATTTGCTTGTGTAGATCCATCTGATCAGCTGGGTGAACATCTCTGGTTTTGAACTCAAACGTTGCCCTTTTGTAATCAGTTATTGCTTTTGGATTGGGCACTTGTGCCTACAAAAAGGCCATGTGCATTCTGCCTTTCTCTATATCAAAAGATGATAATAGTCTGTGTCATTCTGTGGATGTTTGCTTCCAAAATTGAGCATAGGTGTTGTTTGCTAGCATCTGATTCTTCTTCTTGATCATATCGTATTTCTCAAAAATACTCA
The DNA here is from genome assembly GCA_032191745.1 of Picea mariana. Classification (NCBI taxonomy): domain Eukaryota; kingdom Viridiplantae; phylum Streptophyta; class Pinopsida; order Pinales; family Pinaceae; genus Picea; species Picea mariana. The sequence goes on from JASDQU010012597.1 coordinate 65,894, forward strand.
ATTTTTCACCTCCTTTATTTAGTTGGTTGACTAGTGAAGTGTTAGTCTGCTTCTTGGATGAAGAGGTAGACATGATCTGTTGGTTGCTTGAGATAAGAGGTGAATGATCACATTTCATAACTGTAGTGGATTGGGTTTCCTTTTCACCAGTCGTGTCAGTTGTATGACTGGATTTTGGCCTTTTGGTGTGTACCTAGAAATCCTCAGCCAAGACTTCTGTGACTGAAGGGGAAGTGTCTTTTCTAGGTCTTTTCTCCTTTGGTACATGTGGTGTAGTTGTTTGCGAGATAATAGCTAAAGGAGACTGATGTTCTACCTCTTCCAAAGTGTTCACCTCCCACTCCGTTTGATTCACAAACTTCTCTATCTCGGGCTTTGGTGTATGAACATACGGGATATTTTTATTCTTCACTCTCATCTCCGAGATGATCCCACACGAATTGTAGTGCCACAGGAAACTTGTTTCAAACTTAATTTCCCTCAAAAGTTTATCTACCTCTTCCCCGACATCTCAGCTATTGCAGATAAAAGATCATATATGCCCCTTAATCCTTAGTTTTTGTTTCTTCTTCAGAGACACAAAGTGTATATCATCTAAATTTATCATTTTTCGTATATATTCCAAGGCAAATATCCTCATAGGAAAATAATTGGGCAACTTGTATGGAGCTAATTCACACCCGTATACTCTGATTTCTGTGTGATTTTGATACAAGTAAAAATCTCCCATCTTTCCGAGGTCTGAGAGGTGTAAGATTCTCTGGATCTCTTCATTTATCCTTGGCTCTGGTCTCCCACTGAGCATGCTCACCACTAGATGGTAAAACTACTCGATAAACTATTTGAATTTGAACTCTGTGGAGTTCCTTCTGAGCAGCGAAGTCCAAGATGTTATTGCCTGTGGTTGTTCATCCTTGTCCATTTTCTGCATCAGGAAAGAGAACCTTTCTGCTTGAAAGAACGTGAACATGTAAGCCAGTATTGAGGAATACCAGAACATGCCCTCTGTGGCGAATTTAGAAAGATGATTGTGGATGTTCTCTACCAAGAAAGTGTTGTAGTCAAACTGGATGGTGGCCTTTTCCTCAGTAGAGAAAATGGATAGGAACCCCAATATAGGTTCATCTACCCATTCGTCTGAAAAATAGCCAAGTAGACAACAAAGTGACGAAATCACTTGGTTTCCCTTTTTTGAGAACATGGAGGAATGATATGGGGGATTTTTCTTGGGGAGATGAGCATCCTGTGGGAGGAAAAGCTCAAAGATCTGGGCTCTTTGAGGAAAAGATAGATTCTGGTAAAACTCTGTTAGGATTTCAATGTTGAAAGGGGAGGCAGTTTCGACTCTAGATATCTGCATCATCTGATCAATGGCCTCTAGTGTGATAAAGAAAAGATTTTCTCTGGATGAAAAAACTACGGCTCTCTGGTTGGGGAGGTAATTAGCTTGACATTTGAGGGAGAATTTGGGGAAATGATGGACTTGGGGAAAGAGATACAGAGGAAAATTGGACTCCCAGAGCCCAATCTCATCGCTTTGATCTAGTAATGTGTCTTTAAACCATGAGTGCAATTTTTCAAAATCAAATTCACACCTGGTCTCTGAGATCAGATAATCCTTGTTGGCTAATGGGATCTAGTCAAGGTCGACAGGAGGTGGGAGGAACGGATTTTCCTCGACCTCTGCTTTTTTAGACTTTGGCGTCATCGCTTCCAACGATACCTGCAATTGAAACAAAAATGTTAGCGGGTAATGGCTATGGTTGGGTCGATGACAGGATCAATGAGGGGAAAAAAGTTGTCCGGTGTGTAGAGAGAGTGAACAGTGTGAAAATGGAAGAATAGGGGCTAGTTTGAGTGAATGGGTATCCGTTGGGCATGGGGGACAGGTCAACAGACTAATGGATATGTTAGCCAGTAGTAAATGGCAAACAAATCATTTGAAGTGAGATGGCAGGTGAAGGACGGGTGACGGGTGCGACAGGGTGACATGGGGTTTGATATTTACGCCCTAGCAAGTTGTAAGCACTGTAATTTTTATCAAGAGATCTTCCAGTAATACAAAGAGACGTTTCACAGGATTCCTACGTGTCAACTGTTGGTGAAGTTTTTCTCTTTCTTCGTTGAATGTTTATCTTTCTTAGTTATCATCCTGTTTTCTAATCTGATCATTTAAAGGGAGTTAAAGTTGCAGAATTTACCTTTGTGTACTATGTTTCCGAGCTTTTAAATATCTAAATGTTTATCTTCTGATGTTACAATAAAGAAATTCTTAATTGCTTCTTTATTTTAATTGATAATCTCGCCTTTTCTTCTATCCATCACTTTATTTCTAAAGAATCCAATAGTTGCATTATCCTACCCTGTGAAAAGAATCTTTATATCTGTTCTCTGATTTCTATCTTTATAAAACAAAACCCATAGCCCAAAGGAGGCGTAAATCCTATTTCAGCCAGCTTACAAAAACAAACAACCCAATCTCAGTTTCGAAGTGGTTGGATAAAGTTGCCTCTGGTAAATTTCTTCTTCCCCCGACAACCTCTGGGAATTTATAGAGCATTAACATGATGTTGAGAAGTGACTTTCAGTGGCCAGGGAAGCCACAAGGAGAGATAAGGCGTTTTTCAGAGGTAAAAAGGTTAATTAATTAATAAAATATTAATAAAATGAAAGTCACTTTGAAGGAAGAAGGTGAGCAGAAAGTATAAAGGAAAGGAAAGGGCCTCTATTCATTCATTCATGTATGTTTATCATTTTGATATCTTGCTTCTAGCTAGAGGGCCCATCTCTTGGGATTTTTGAGGGTTTTGACTTCAAAAACCACAGAGGACAATTCGATGGTGAAAGATTCCACCTAGTTTGTCCCAAGCTTGGTCTCGGGGATGAAATACTCCCCCACACCATTCTAGTCCATATCTACTCAGTTGTAAGAGGGTTCTACATCAATTACAAGTGCAGAGCGAGAGAAAGAAGGTGCACCAGTTGTGGGTTTCCAGCAAGAGGGGTGCACCATCCATTGAGGGAGGATTCGATCTAGCTGAGGAGAAGAGGTTTTGGGAATTCCATGTATTGGGTTTTCCTTGTAGGTGCCATAGCACCATTATTGGATTCTTTCGGAGGTAATCCTATGGAGGATTGATTTACATTGAGAGTGGGATGATTTCCCTAAGAAGGAGGGTGCATCAGTCTTTGGAGAGTGGGATGATTTCCCTAAGAAGGAGGGTGCATCATTCTTTGGAGGGTGGCTAGATCTAAGGGTCTAGCAGGTATTTTTCCTAGTTGAGCACTTGGGTTTTCATTACCGTACCTCGTTCTATCATTCTAGTGGATTGGTGGAGTTGTTGGAGGTCTCTAAGAGGGAGGCCAAATTATCTAGTGTTTAAGGCATCCAGGGGGGTGCACCATTCCTTGGAGGACATTCAGATCCATAGGGTTTGAGAGGGATCTTGGAGATTTGAGCACCTGGGTTGTTCTTGCAGTTACATGATCTATTGTTTTGAATCTTCATTGGATAAGTTGGACATCTTTGGCAGCATGGCCGAATTTTTGAGGCTATTCAGGGTTTCAACGGGGTGTGGCATCTTCCAGTTTGAGGGTTTGGCACTTCATTCGGCCAGATCTACTCCTGCATCGATCTTCAATGGATATCCAGTCGTTGGAGGCTTGTAGTCTTCTATTGGAGCATTTTGTAGCAGATCCTATCTATTATTATCTTTATTGGAGGCATATGATGTGCATTCCAAATTGACATCTCATTGTATCAGGTTCTTGCTTATTGTTATGAAATAAAGATCAAATCTGTAGTGTTTTGGATTATCTATCATCTTATTGATCTTGCATATGGTTGAGGTATGTTACATTGCTTATCTTCTTATCTATTGCTGCAAACACACATCTAAAACATCAATATAATCCTAAGGCTGAAATCAAGAGGTCAACCTGCAGGTAAACACATATAGACAATAATAAGAAAAGCGTTTGACGAAATGCCACAACTAGTAAATGTTAAAAAAGACACCCAAAACCATGATGTTCCTGGCATCTTGGCTTGGGAATGTTACAGTGGTATTAGAGCTTAGATTCCAACCAGCCAGTGGGAATTATCACATGCATATAGAGCCATAAGGAGAGATGGATGAGATATGCTTTGAGATAACATACTTGGAGATAAAATATTCCACCCTTAGCAAGGAAACTAGGGCCCAAATAACCTTCCCATAGTATGTATCCCTAAGATATCCCAGTTGGAGCGAAGATGAGGCTCTACACTAGATCATCTTATTAGAGGAAAAGAGAGCTAGAAACCATAGAAGGTGGGAAGAACAGAGAGACCCCACATCCATTAGGAGCACACAACTTTGCTATAGTTGCAAGGTGTTGTGGGAACCAGATCATAGGTGTAGGGGTAAGGATCAGAAGCATTATATTCAGGTATGCTATGACAGTGATGATGTGGCATGTGAGGATGGAATGATAGATTCTCATCTAAGGAAGCCTGATGATGATAGTGACTCTTTCACAGAGGCTAGTGATAGTGACTCTTGCACAAAGGCTGATGATTCTAGCACGCTTGAGGAGGATAGTGACTCTTGCACATTTGTAGATACTAGTGATTATGACACTCTTGGGGAGGATGGTGACCCTTGTGTAGAGGATAGAAAGCCGGAGGAACAAGAGGTAAGCATTGGTGTTTCAGTAGACATGTCACATGGTTTTGATGACTCTACACCTCAGCCGAGTGATGACACTAGTATGGATTTACACGTGTTGACACCTATATTTGAAGAGATTCCTATGAGGGATGTGATACATTTACCATTGTTTCAGGCACCTACGATAGCCACATCACATGAGGATACCAGTAGTATGTCAGATATGATGGAGGAGCCTTGTGTGAGGGATGCACACCATGGAAATGTATATCAACAGACCCAGAAGGAGGTACAAGACGTACGAATAGTTGACTTGACACATACAGATCCGCATGAGGAGAATGAGTCACAGCTTTTGGAGACTCCATTAGTTGAGAAGATTGTAAAGACTGATAGCTTGATGGAGCACTTACTTTCAGGATCAGCCTGCAGGGATGAGGATGCACTCCTTGTTAGTCGGGATGACCATAGCACGTGTATGGACACATCTATATGGGATCCAGACGCAGACGATAGTAGTAGGGTGAGTGCACAGGAGGATACAATTGTTCATATAGGATACGGTGTAATTCAGAGGGAGATAGCATCTAGTGATGGGATGTAGTGGCATATATGAGGACCCAA
>JASDQU010012597.1:81234-91404 GCA_032191745.1 Picea mariana
AGGCGAGTGGACCTTTGCAGGGGAATTTTTTTTTTACTTTCCATTGATCTTCAGTGTTTAGGAGAGCACATCTCTTGAGGGTATCTCATGGAGGTCTTGTAGTACCTCATTCTGACATCAACATGTGCATTTGATGGAGGTCGTGTTGATCTTGGTAGTAGCTTGGAGTATGGACTCATTCAAGGATGAGGCCATGTTTCATGTGTAGGAGACTCACGGAGTTGGTATGTTTCAAGATTATGCTTCCCAGGGGCTAGTAGTTCATGACTTGATATGGGACCTAGGGGGAAGATTGTATTATACTTGAGGGTATTTGGTTATTGCTTGAGGACAAGCAATTTTCTAGCAGAGAGGATTGTAATGTCCCCACTTTGGGACATCATCACAGTGCATAGGTTTATGATGACCAAAGTAGCCAGATGGATGTTATAGTGAGTACATGGATTATTGAGAGGAATTTTAGGGTCTGTCTTGCATCGCTCATCCCATTTCATCATTATGATCCATTCTACATAGGTTGGCCTTAGTTTCGTTGCATTCCGACGATTTCCATGATTTTGAGTATTTTGAGCTATAAGTTAATTAAATTCACTGAAGAGGTCATTTTTGGCACATTACTTGGAGGAACCTCTCAGTATAATATCTCATTGGAATTTGTAGGAGAAACACTATAGGATGGGATGGTGATAAGTGACTTTCAGTGGCCAGGGAAGCCACAAGGAGAGATAAATCATTTTTCAGAGGTAAAAGGTTAATTAATTAATTAAATATTAATAAAATGAAAGTCAATTTGGAGGAAGAAGGTGAGAAGGAAGTATAAAGGAAAGGCAAGTGCCTCTATTAATTCATTCATGTATGTTTATCATTTTGATATCTGGCTTCTAGCTAGAGGKCCCATCTCTTGGGRGTTTTGAGGGTTTTGACTGAACAAACACTAGAGGATGATTCAGTGGTGAAATATTCCACCTAGCTTGTCCCAAGCTTGGTATCAGGGATGCAATACTCCCCCACACCATTCTAGTTCAGATATACTCAGTTGTAATAGGATTCTACATMAGTTACAGGTGTAGAGAGAGAGAGAGGGCACACCAATTGTAGGTTTCTAGCAAGAGGGGCATGCCATCCATTGAGGGAGGATTCAATCTAGCCAAGGAGAAGAGGTTTTGGGAATTCCAGGTATTGGGTTTTTCTTGCAGGTGCCATAACACCATTATTGGATGCTTCTGGAGGAGATCCTATGCAGGATTGATTTACATTGAGAGTGGGACGATTTCCCTAAGAAGGAGGGTACATCATTCTTTGGAGGGTGGCTAGATCTAAGGGTCTAGCAGGTATTTTTCCTAGTTGAGGACTTGGGTTTTTATTACCATGCCCCGATCTATTATTCTAGTGGATTGGTGGAGCTATTGGAGGTCTCTAGGAGGGAGGCTTAATTATCTAGGGTTTTAGGCATCTAGGGGGGCACACCATTCCTAGGAGGAGATTCAGATCCATAGGGTTTGAGAGGGATCTTGGAGATTTGAGCACCTARGTTGTTCTTGTAGTTACCGGATCTATTGTTTGGAATCTTCATTGGAGCAGCTGGACATCTTTAGCAGCATGGTCGAATTGTTGAGGCTATTCAAGGTTCCAACATGGTGTGGCATCTTCCAGCTTGAGGGTTTGGCACTTCATTTGGCCAGATCTACTCCTGCATCGATCTTCAGTGGATATCCAGCCTTTGGAGGCTTGCAGTCTTCTATTGTAGCATTTTGTAGCAACACCTATCTTCTATTATCTTTATTGGAGCCATATGATGTGCATTCCAGATTGGCATCTCATTGTACCGGGTTCTTGGTTATTGTTATGAAATAAAGATCATATCTACAGTGTTTTGGCTTGTCTATCATCTTATTGATCTTGCATATGGGTGAGGTATGTTACATTTCTTATATTCTTATCTATTGCTGCAAACACACATCTAAAACGTCAATATAATCCTAAGGCCAAAATCAAGAGGTCAACCTGCAAGTAAACACATACAGACAAGAATAAGCAAAGTGTTTGATGAAATGCCACAACCAGTAAAAGTTAAAAAAGACTCCCAAAACCATGATGTTCCTGGCATCTTGGCTTGGGAACGTTACCCTCAGAAAGGAGAAATTCTTGTACCTGAATATGAAAACATGGAAGTAGATGCAGAAAAAGAAGACCTTGATTGGATCGCACAAATATTGTTAGAAAATAGAGAAATAACACAAGAGTTGGCTTGTCAAGAGCTAGTAATTTTTTAAGAGGATTTTGTCACATTACACCATGTTTCTTTCAACAAGGAATCTAAAAAAATGTTGATTGAAAAAAATAATCTTAAAAATAAAAAGGTTGTTGAGAAATAAAACTTTGGAATTGATCTACACGAGGTAAAACCCTAATAGATAATATAATTTCATGACGCAACTAGAGAAGAACCCAAGTCCTCAATTGGTGAAGTTGAAACAGAAAACCAAATATTGAAAGAAAGAATAAAATAATTGGAGAATGCTTTACTACCAAAACCTTTGTTCGCCAAGCCAGTGGCTACCATCCAACCTCTCAATTTTGGAAGACATTCTAGAATCTATCTCCAAGATAAGGGGTGCTTCAAAACTATGAATGACCATACGAAAGTACATTGGAGAGAATATCAAAAAGAGAATTTCCTTGATCTTTGAGATATGGGAACTAGGTATTAGTTCTACTATACTTTCTTCAATGATAACAAATTTCAAAGAATATCTCCAAAAGAACCTGGATAGTGATGAAATTTTTTACCAGGACGTTGTTGGCACATTCTCTGTTAAAATATATAATATGAATGGCATGCAAAGGAGAGAACAAAATCTCCCATCAAAAACTAGATTAAGGCATGTCAATGTTGGATGGTTAAAAAGGATTCAATGTTTAAAATAATTACTTGAAAAATGTGATAACATAAATGGAAAAAGGGGTGATTTCTTTCTACAACTTGTTGATTTGACAAGAGAGCTAAGGGGCCGACATTTGATAATGGATTCAATTCTACTCTTCAAGGATCAGTTACAATAACATTTGGATACCTTGAAAGTTGCATGGGCAAATGAATTCAATGAAATAATTGAATACTTGAAAGAGGAAGTAGAAAAGTGGTTGATTCATTATGTAAACAAGAATGATGAGGTTGAATATATGTTGCACTAGCTTGGTTTTGATATTAGAGATATTGAGAAAGAATTGTTCGATGATAATATTAAACATGAGACAACGATTGCTCCCAAGCAGGAGCATATCAAGGTATGGTTGAAGAAAACATTGATAAAGAAACATAGCCACATCAGTCAATGTTAATTACAATTGCCACAAAACCTCTAGCCAAAAACTCTACGTAAAGCACGCCAACAAGAAAATAGCGAGATATCTCATTCCATCATAGTAAGTCAAGTAATCACATTATTTATTTTTCTCATTTGGTAGTCATTGTCGTTCTTGTTTCAGAATTTTTGAAAACCAAAGGTTGACCCCTAACTGTTTTCATTTTYTGTCTTTYGGGTCTTTATTTAATTYCATGGTCCGCAGTAGTCCGATCCGAGTCATCTTGAAGGATGGATTCTTTTTACTTTGCAWGAGCATTTTAGACATCACTTTTTTWAATACAAACATGTGTATATATTTTGAGGATCCCCATAGAACTATTTGAGACATTGCATTAGTGATTTCTCRCACTTTGATTTTAAAGMAYGAGGTTTCAAATGTWTTGYCCATCAAAATATTTTTTGAGTCTAATGTAGTACTCATGTCAATTTCTCTGTGAATGTGAACCATTTCTCTGATCTTGTCCAATGATAATTTTGATCATGCTATGATGGAAATGTTATCTTTTTATATTCCTTATCTTTATGATTTATTGTCTTGTATCATATTGTGAATACTCATCTCCTCAATAAGTTTGGTCCTCTCTCAGGCTTTCTTTTCATGTGAATATTTATTTTCTGAAAACTTAGTCTTTTATAAGATCCTTTTTTAAAGTATGAAATATTGATAGAGTGCCACCTCTTTAAAAACGTAGGTGGATTTATCCTCATTATATTATCTTAAAAATTTTAAACCATCTTTTTTATCAACAAGAGGAAAACAAATTAATATGTTGTTTATATATATATATACAACTTTGTGTTTGTGTGTCAAGTAGGTCTAGCCCCAGTGGTTGCAAGAAAAAATGTTATTCTCTCTACCTAGGTTCAAATCCCATGTGACATAATACTAAACTCTTGAGTTGTTTCTTGAATATTACATGAATATAATTTAGATTTTTGTTGAGGCAGTTTCTGTGTTTAAGATATGTAGGTTGAAATTCATGGAGAAAATGTCCAAGCAAATTGGAGAACTTATGATTGACAAAAATAAACCTTGGGGATTTTTTGATAGAGCATGTGAGGAACAAGAACAAATATGATATGAAGTTTCTAAGTCAATCTTGAAAAATGGGAAGCACATAATTTCTCTATCTCTTGATGACATGATATGATTCACAAAATTCCTACTTATAATTGTATGTATTGTGCCAAGAGAACTTAAGACTGTTTTTATTTTTGTTATGAAATAAAAATGCTACTTTTTTCTTTTGAAATATATATATATATATATATATATTCTTTTCAATATATATAGTTTGTTGTTTATTTATATTATATATAATTCATTTACTTTTAAAACAATTAATAACGCGTATCATATTTCAAGGTGATTTCTTTATGATTTTAATTAATTAATGTGAAATTTGGTTTTTAAAGGATGAAAGTAGTGATAATATAAATACTTCATATTTACTATTTTGATAATATGTATCATCTCAAAATTAACTTACCAAGATTTTAACCAAGGTCAGGTTTATATGTAAGCAAACTATTACCAATACCCATATAACACAAAGTCATATTTGACTTTTATATATCCAACTCAACAATTATGGTTATCTCATTTCTTGAGTTCTATTGTTTTTTTTAAATTCTATTGATTTTTGAGATTTTTTTTTACAAGGTCAAATTTAGACCCCAACTTTAATCTAATGTGAATTTTTTGCCTAGCTATTAAAGAGAATATATAAAACTAAAAAAGTTTTTTTTAATGATAAATAAAAATAATAATAACAATAATCCTCTATAAAGTCGTGTAATTCATATTATATAAACTTTAACCTTTACCATGGCAAGAAATGTAAATATGTCAAGGTTTCAAACCCTCTTCAAAATGCTTTTTTTTTTAAGTAATAGTTGTGGTTATATTTTGAAAAACTAGGATGTTTTATCAATTTCTGATGAAAGACGTCATCATAACAAGTCACATAGTCCATTATTTGTTGTGTCTCAAAACACTTCATGAGTGTTTTCAAGTTAACCTAGAACTTGCAAAAGCAAAAATATTCATGTGGTTCCTTTTAAACAACAAGGAACTTATCTGGGACAATCTGCAAAAGAGAAGTTTTGAAGGTCCGAGAAGATGCTACTTCTACAAGCAAGCAATTGAGACTAAGTCTCATATCATCCTCTTCTGTAATTTCACTTTAGAAGTATGGAAAGAAGTAGATAGAGCTACAAGGTTGTCCAATGCCTGGAAATGTTGTGAAGTATGGAAAGAAGTAGATAGAGCTACAAGGTTGTCCAAGGTTGTCCAATGCCTGGAAATGTTGTGAAGTATGGAAAGAAGTAGATAGAGCTACAAGGTTGTCCAAGGTTGTCCAATGCTTGGAAATGTAACAACATTGAAGAAGCCCTTAAATCTTGGCTCTCCAATCCTTCAACCTCCAACCTTAAAGCTCTTCCACTCATGGTTGCTTGGGGATTTCGATAGATAGGAATCAATTGTTGTTTGAAGACAAATAAACAATTCCTCTGAAAAGTTCCTTGCAGAGTATAAATATCCTCTCTGCCTTCCCGCAGTATGCCAATTCACATTTGACTGCAAGGTCCTTGCCAAATCATGTAATCGGGGACATGTTGTGGGCCTTTTTTGATGGATCTTCTTAGGGATACCCACCCCGTGGGGGAGCGAGAGGCATCGGAAATGAAACTAACAATTTTTGTGAGCTAATGGATCTTAAGCTAACTTTGTTCTCGGCCTGTGAAAAGGGCATCTCCCAAATCCACATTTTTATGGATATTCTTTGTTGGTCATACAATGGATAAAAGGGGCTTTACAATATTCAGAACTTCACCTTACTATCATTATTTCAAGATATTYAAAACATCTTATCAGATTTCTCTTACATCTCCTTSGTTCATGTCTACAGAAATAGGAATACTAAAGCAGATATGCTATCAAAAGTTGAATTGGAGATGGATAAATGAGTATGGAAAATTGCAGAAAAAAACCAAGCCCTATCATCAGAATATATTCATGACTCAAGGATTTAAATGATGTGTTGTAAATTTATTACCTACATATATATATATTTAAATTAAGGACCTCGGTTGCCTACTGATAAGAGAAGACTACAGAGTAATGCTTATTTTGTGAGTTGTTTTCATTTCTAAAATTCAGAACATAGTGAAAGACATAGAATAGTTATTTCATAATCCTTTTGAATCAGTCGGTTTTTGGTTTTTCAAAGGAGTCCCAAGTGGACAGCTTTTTTGGGGCATATAGCCAGCTAGAATGCCTTTGGTACATATTGTTGTAATTTTTTTTTTCAGAAATAAAATTATTAGCTTTTTTCCCAGGGAAGAAAAAAAGAAGTTAACCTGGAACTATTATCTTTGTTAATTTGAAAAGAAAAATTTGATAAAATAGAGATTTAGGGTATTTTTTTGCATTGATTCCTTGATGTGTTATTGATTCAAAATTTCACCATGTCTTTGGGATTGTTTTTTACATGGAAAGATGTCTTTGTTGATACTTAGATTCACAATCCAAACAAAACCATGCAAAAACTCTTGCAAAGCTAATCATGAAGAAAAATTGGGGATGGAAGTCCAAATTACTCTTTTAAGCCCTGAATTCAACTATTTTGAAAAGAGGTTAATTTGTTAGTTGAGTCAATGGAGTCTTTCCACTTCAAGGGTACCGAGTCTCCTTAAGTGTTAACGATTTTATTTTACAATGATCCTTAAGTTAGTGATTTATTTGTTTTTAATTATTTTCCAACTCTGTGATAAATGCAAATGAAAAATGTTTCCCTAAATAAGAAATTAATGCTACAACTATAAATTTCAAAAGTATGTTGACATAATGATATTTCTATGCAACCCTATTCCATGTCTCTCCCTCTCTACCACATGATTGGCCTTTTGGCCCGTTTCCATGGTAGGAGGAGGGTTTGAACCTCCTCCTGATTTTGCTTTCATTGTTGCAGCCTTCAAGTGTTTACTGGATTTGACCAATCACTTTGTTTTTCGGCCTACTCAAGAACGGTTTGTCAAGAAACTTGATCGAGTCCTTGAAGTTTGAATTCCCCAAGTGTCAGCAAGATGAAAAGCCATAAATTTTGCTGAGAAATGCCTGGTAGGTCAATTCATTGGTCTCTAGTCATCCCCACGTCAAATGGAATCTTGGATTATCATGAATTGGAAGCCTCTAATCAGAGGGAAACTTAACCACTTTTTCTATGGAAACGGGTATTACGCCTTTCTTTTCGAGTTCAAGGAAGATAAAGATTTAATTTTCAGAAGTGGTACATACTTAAATGGTTTCAGGGGTATGTATATTCATCGATGGACTCATGAATTTGATCTGGAATTCAACATTCCTTCATTCATCTTTGTTTAGGTCCGATCTTTTTTCTTCATTTTTTGGGAGATAATTCTTTGAAAAGTATTGATTGTAACATCCCACTCTGGTGTACTAAGCAAACTTATTCTTTGAAGATACTTGCTCGCAAGTGATTCGGATTATTATGATATTAAAACATTTAACTTTGATTATGCATGGACCCATGTGGCTCCTGTTTCAACAACGGAGGATAGAGAGATGGGTACGCAGGTATCCAGTTAGAATAAGCGAGCTCTGGAATGTGGTCCACTGTTTCTTAGACAGAAATCGGTTTTAAGAATTTTTATTCCCCTGGAGCGTTTAAGTACTGTAGATAATTGAGGTCCGAGGGAACTCTGATCCTTCTTCCTTATCAATCGGAATACTTGTTATGGTTAAGTTTCTGCAGACTTTCTTGAGGGGGAGCTTGGGCCATAACCCTTTACGCCAGCTAATTCATAATCTTAACGCAGTTTTAAAAGAAAAAGAGCGAACCATCTTAACGATTCTAGAGGGGATTGCCAAAACCTGTTCAGTAAAAGTAAATTTTCTATAATGGCTATCATTTAAATGGAAACATCTTCGAAATAATTCAAGACTACTATAGTCCACTTGGGACATTAGTCTCTGGAATCCTCGACCACGACATCTGGAATATCTGGTGAGGCCGGAGCACACGCTATACCATCCTTAAGACAGATTTATCTATCGAAGAAAATTCTTTTAACCAGCGAAAAAAAAATAGCAGCATCCATGCTTTTTCCTGATTTTTATTTATTCCAGAAAGATATTCTTAAAAAGCCAAAAAGGACGTTGAAATCATCTCACCAGTGGAGTTTACATGCCTTATCATCTACGGTCAATAGATGAAAAAATACTTGTATACCTACTTGTGCACCACGAATCCACTGGAGTAAAGTGCTTGAGTTACCCTTAATGCCACTGAGTTTGGGTTAAGATTTATTGGAAGCCATTAGTCAAATTATAGTTATCTTTTAATCGGACTTTTATTATTCTGTCTTGTTTTGTTTTAGGTGTGTCGAAAGGTACATGAACCCTTTTAGTGTAGATTCTTTATTTATTATTTAGAATGAATAAGGTGTACGAGTATTACCAAATCTGCATTTAAATATCTTTATATGGTCATGAATGGTTTAAGATTTTTTTTATGGTTCTTATGATTAGCATGTTTAAAGTAATGAGGTGTTATTTTATTAATTATTAATAATAGTAATAACAATTATTATTACTATTATTATTTGGGATGAGGAAATTGGTGTAAGGATTGTTAAGGGGTGAACAATCTATCTTTGATATATGGTTATATGTATAACTACATGATTATTAGATCATGATTTGCAAATAGAATACTTATGACATTAAAAACAATTTAAGGCAATTGATTGAGCTAGTACTCCGATGACACTGCAATTTGAAGTTGTATAACTGATTTGTTTTAAGACTAATTTAGATTACACCTTGATGTTATTATGCACTTTAAACATGCATTGTAGGGTTCACAATGGAGGTTGGAATAAGTTGTGTTAATTACCTTATTTGCTTTGTTAACTGCCATTGTCTTGTAATTGATTAAAAGTACACCTCCCATGCATTACTGTAATAGTAGTCATGAGTTAATAATGACGCACTATCGTAAAATGCCTTAATGTAGATAACCTTGTTGGTTGCAATCTTGTTGGTTATGTTATTGTCATTAGCTTAGAAGGCTTGGTCTGCTTGTGTCGGGAGGATTGTAGACACCTCCATGTTCCTCAGAATAGTCATCATCCCTGAGACCTTAAATAGTTAAAATCGATGGGAACCTGGGCTTGAGCGTTGCTTGTGTGTCTTGGAGGTCCTAACCATTGCAGGGTAGGACGGGCGGGTAGTCAGTCTTATTTATTTTTCGATTGATTGTTCTTCATTGCATGCCGATACTTGATGTGCGTCTTAGGTCGTCATGTTGTGTTCGCCGTTGTATGCGTCTTGTTCATCGTCGGGTGGTGACGCAGAGTCGAATGTGTTTATTATCCTTGTACACACGTGCACACATACAAAAAAAAAAATATTGCACTTGTTATAGGAGATTTGTCGTCATAACGATGAGGTTCGTTACATATGGTATCAGAGCGGGTTCAACCCGCGACTTGGAATCGCTACGGCTTCATTGACATGATTTGATTATATTGTTGTTAATCGAGTTGATTGTTTGCGTGTAGGTAATCATGGTTAGAGGACGCCGCGGAGGCAGACAATGGGGTGCTAGGGGAGGAGGCGCGACACCTCCAGTAGCATCCACACCTGAGGGGTCTAACCCCCAAGGAGATGAGCAGGTTCTCAGACAGGAGCAGATAACAGTTGGCGATGTAGTCGAGATGATGAGATCTTTTCAGCACATGTTCAAGGCACTGATCAACTGTTTGGACATAGATG
>JASDQU010012597.1:92010-107302 GCA_032191745.1 Picea mariana
CCTCCTAAGTATTAGTTAAAGTCTTCTTAAATTAAGGGGGGGTAAAGTAATGAGGGAGATAAATTAATTGAAACCCATGGTTTTTAAACTATAAAGAAGAAATAAAATTATTTAAAGTGTGGGAGTATAAAAGTTAGGATTTTAGAAATATAATGAAAGATTAATAAGCGCATTTATCTTTTTGGGTTAAAAAAAAACAAGAGAGAAATAAATAATAGGAATAGGGAAACTAGTAATAAAGGAAAGTGGGGGACATAGGGTAAAAAACAAAAAGGAATCAACAATTAAGAACTTTCTATAATGAACTAAAATAGCAACTTCTTTTAGGGAAAGTTATTAAAAGCGTGTAAGGGGATCTAGGAACACCTAGGAGTAATTTTAGGAGCGACTATAGGTGGGTGAGGGAAATGAGTTTTTTAATATTTTTAAAGAAAATAATTTTGGAGAAACCTGAGGGATGAGTGACACTTGGACGGCAGAGAATTTTTAGAAGATTGTCATTAAAACTTAAATTAATAGTGATTTAGGGAAAGTAGGTGGGTCTCAAATTTCTATAAAGGAAAGGGAAGATGAGGAAGAAGGGATGAACGGTGAGCGTAACGTTACGCTGCCGGGTTGTGGCTTGACTGATTGCTTGTGAGGAGTTGGGTTTTTCTCAGCTCGGTTGGAGTGGTAGCTCAGCCTTGCGAGGTGAGCTGAGAAGCTAGACTTATCTTCTGGATCTTGTGTGGCCCCTTTGCGGCTCGGGGGGCTAAGGGGGAAGCAGAGTACCCCTAGCGATTGGCTGGGAGGTACCAGTGAGCTCTCTATAGTCGATGAGCAGGAGCGGGACGGAGCGCGCGGACAACACTCGAGGACGACGTTAAGGCAACGGTGTGATTTTTAAATTGGTAGAATAGAATGCAACTGGGATTTATGATGTAGATCTTCTTGGTATTGGAACAGTAATCTGAAGTTTAATTTTATATAACTTGTTGTATCTTTCATTCCTTTCAATGAATCGAAATGTTAATTTCTCCTACGCTTGCCGAAAATCCTGATTTCTCCTTGTTAATATCTTAATCTCTGCAAAACTGTCGATCGTATGAAGGGTTTACACCACCAGACATACACCTTTTGTTATTTACCAGCAGCCTGTCCCTGGCTGATTCATCCTTTGCTAATGGTCCTTCACTCGGCAACGGGTTGATTTGTATCTCTGCGCCTTCAGATGATTTTCTGCACTCTATTTCTGCGATCTATTGTTAAACCCCGGCACCTACTGGATATCATTCTCTGATATTATTTTCGAGGGCGTTTTGTGTTCTCGGTGGGTGATTTAGGGCTGGCGTCTTCCTTTTGCCAGTCGGCGATTGTTTTCTTTTAAATTACAGTGGGAATTCGGTTGTGAGCATCTCGTTTTATAATATCACTGTCAGTCGTTGCAGAATCTATGTCATTTCGTTTTTAAATCACTGACTTTCTTTTAAAAAAAAAAAAAAAAAACTATTGTCATCTCGTTGCGAATTGCTGGAATTTCGTTTTCGAGCTTTCCGTCTTCGATTCCCGTGGGTTGGGGCTGATTCGGTTGTTTGGGTCGTCTTTTGTCGGGGAAATTCCCAGGTTACCCTTGTTGCTATCCCTTTTTCTTTTCCCTCTTCTCGCCTACGGTGCTGGAAGGGCGTTTTCGATTACCCTCGGCGCTTTTCACCTGGGACTATGGGCGTTGACTATGACTGCGGGCGTTCTCACGTTCCCTTGCCTGGAGGTTGCCGACGTAGCACCTCTGCGTTATCCCTTGTTGAGTGCTTGCCAGTGTGAATAGGTGGGAGGCATTGCTTACTTCATTTGTTCTATGTATGCTGGGATAGAAGCCGCAGATGCGTGCTGGCGGGATGAGTTCTGGATAGTGTTTTGGTCATTGTAATGCATTTAATTATTATTGTTCTCCTTCTTATTCCTTTATTGCAATGACCAGTTTCGAGGAAGTCTCTTCGTGTTTATTTGGTTTCTGAACCCACAACGAAGCACACACAGGCCTCGGCGCTTGTTACAGTCGCGGTTGTATTTTACTATATTCTGTTGAGTGGTTAGAGCAACTATATTCTGTTGAGTGGTTAGAGCAATTTTTTCCTCGAAAAAAAAAAACCCACAACGGAAACTTCCCATAAAGTCCTCGCTCAGTCCGAGAGAGTGCAGTTGCAAAGGGTACTCTTTCTCTTTTTCGAAAATTTCATTCTAAATAAAATTTTGACTTTTCGATCCACTTGGATTTTTAAAATATTCAAATAAAAGGAAACTGAACCCTTCATTCCACTTTTGGTAAACCAGTGAATTCTCCTTGCTTGCGCTCTTAGATTTTCCCTTGTTTCTGACTTGACCACGCGCCGGTAGTTATGGCTGCCAGTTGACGAATTTTTACCTGACTTGGTAGACTGGTTCGACTGATGTTTCCTAGGGTAGTTAATAGCTCACAAGGCTTTATTACGGTTCTGGTAGGTAAGGCTCTACAAGCCTAAAGTGAAATTCAGAAAGCGTGGGCATTGACCAACCTTTATATGGTTTTAATGGGTAAATCCAACACTGTTGCATTGTATGGTGATGATGTTTTTATTTATTGTCGTTTTCAAAACGTTGTTAAATTTAAACATTGTCACTTTACTATTATTTATTTATACATTGTCCTTCTGAATATTGCTATTTTCAACCTAGTTCATTCAATATTGTTGTTGTTACATAATGTCAATTTCAAAAATGATGTCATGAGGCTATTTTTAAATATGAGGTTATATATAAACATGATGATGAATTGTATATATTGACAATGAGTTTTGCTTTTGAAATTTTGTCATGGAAAAATATATCGCTATTTATATATTGTCTTTTTAAATGGATACCTTTAAATATGACTTTTAAATATGGTCATCTTTATACATGGACATCTTATAACCGGGATGTCACATTGTTATTTTAATTGACTTTAATTATAATATGAGGGTATCTTTATATGTTGACAATGAGTACTGTCTTTTAAGCTTTGTCATTTTAAAAGAAATATATCTCTATTTTATATATTGTCCTTCTAAAAGTCGATATCTTTATATGTGACATTTTTAAATATGGGCATTTTTACCATGGACAGTTTTTAACCATGATGTCTCATTGGTATTTTATTTAAGACATTGGCTATAATTATGAGGTTATCTTTGTATATTGACCTTAGTGTGAGGGTATTGTCACCACATAGTATAGAGTGTAGTTGGGTAGATAACTTACAAGAAGGAATGGCGTAGTTATCATTGCTTTATTAAAGAATTTATGATCTTAAATGATGTCGAATTGTGAGATCCTCCTATTTATTTGAATGTTTCTATCTAGTAAGGTCATTGTAAATCTTATGGTTGTAGCATATAAGAGGGTTTGTAATTGTAAATCATGTCCCGGATTGTGATACAAATGTAAGGTGTTTAATATTTCATGACCGTGTTATTGTAACTTTTATTGTTATTAATAAACATTTACGGTATAATAACCTTGATTAAGTACAATAGGATTTCTGAGTCTGTAATGAGGGTGTTGTTCCTTGTAGACAAGTTGTACTTGGTTGATAAACCTTTCGGGCGTTGGGACTATTGTCGGGTGGGATGTAGACACCCCCCTCAGGTAGCCTTAGGAGATATGTCTGTGTGTGTGATTTATCTGTGTAAAGAATCTAGTGCCGTATAAAGAGTCTCAAGCCCTTTTAAAGGCAGGGTTTCCACTCTTGTGACACACCTGACAGAGATTACTAGTTTCTACCTGAGCAGTCGGCCAGGAGCCTATCTGACCTTCTCTCTCTCCAGAGCAGAGGACTAAGATTAAACGCCCTGCTTTTCTGTGCATAAATAGTAAACTCTACTGTTGGATTCTTCCATCTGTGACTGTATTGTACATAACACCTGGTGTCGTTTTCTGCTTACCGTTGCTAGTTGTACGCCTTATGTCTAGGGGCATTTATTGCTTGGTGTCACTATGGTATGTCGTATTACGTCTTGTTGTGTTCGTCTTGCTTGCGTCTTGTTCGTAGTTGGGTTACTAGTTTCTGCCTGAGCAGTCGGCTAGGAGCCTATCTGACCTTCTCTCTCTCTGGAGCAGAGGACTAAGATTAAATGCCCTGCTTTCCTGTGAAGAAATAGTAAAATCTACTGTTATGGATTCTTCCTCATATATATGTCGTTTATATGCTTGCAGTTCTTGTTGTGCGCCTTATGTTCTTTGTTGTGATCAATGTGGTTGCGTCTTGTTAGTCGTCGGGTGGCGACCTAGAGTCAAGTGTGTCTGTTTCCTCTTTACACGCGTGCACATGCGTTAAATAAAAAAAAAAAATTGCATTTGCTACAGAGTTGTTGTCGTAACAATGAGGTTCATTACATATGGTATCAGAGCCAGGTTCAACCCGCGACTTAGGATCCGCTACGGATTTTATTGGCATGATTAGATTTGAGTATAATGTTGCTGATCGAGTTGATTGTGTGCATGCAGGTAATCATGGTTAGAGGACGTCGCGGAGGCAGACGACGGGGTGCTAGGGGAGGAGGTATGACGCCTCCAGTAGCATCCACGCCTGAGGGGTCTAACCCCCAGGGAGGCGAGCAGGTTCTCAGACAGGAGCAAATCACAGTTGGCGATGTCGTGGGGATGATGAGATCTTTTCAACGCATGCATGAGGCATTGATCAGTCGATTGGACAGAGATGAGGCCAGGGCGCTGGCACCTACTGAGGTTCCACTGTGCGCACCGGCCATTACAGGTAGCATTCATCGTGAACTCGAGAAGGTTAAATTTCCCAAGTTCTTTGGTGCCCCGGATGGCACAGCCGCCGAGGCATGGTTGGAGAATATGGCGATGTGCTTCGCACTTCACGATTATACCTCCAACATGAAGGTCTACATGGCGGTCTTTCAACTGAAGGGGAGCGCTCTTCTATGGTGGAAGACGCTCCTACCGCAGCTGAACATGGCCTTCGAAGACGTGTCATGGGAACTTTTTGAGGAACGGTTCCAAGAGAGGTATCTTTCAGAGGAATAAATTGAGCATCAGCTCAATGAGTTCAATGTATTACGACAGGGAGGTCGTACGGTGCCCGAGTACGAGGCACGTTTTATGGAGCTGCTTCAGTATGCTCCGCACTTGAACACTAAGAAGCTCAAGGTCAACCAGTTCATGTTTGGCCTTAATGGCAGTCTGCATGAAAAGGTTAGGATCTTGATGCCTCAAACCTTGCACGATGCTATCCAAAAGGCCCTCATAGCAGAGGAGGAGCTTATCAGCGGGGGTCAGACCAGGACTCCAGTGAGACCAGCAGGGCAGGGTTCATCTGGAACACCATAGCACCATACACCAGCGAGACATACGCTGGGATATCGCAGTTTCCAGAGGGGATCCACGTTCACTACACCTCGACAACCATCGCCTTAGCAGCGGACACCTTATCGAGGACCACAGCACCAGCAGCAGCGTCACTCGCAGCAGCAGCAATTTAGGCATGTTCAGCAGAACAGACCAGGTTTCCAGCCCAGTGGGCCATCATCTTCTACTTTGGGTACCAGGACTACTGGGCCGAAGAAGGGGTGTTGAACGTGTGGGGAGACACACTACCAGTGCGACTGTCCTGTGGAGAGGACCAGAGCGTCCAGATTAGCTGGACCCACTACAGTGGGAGATATGGGCAAGGCCCATCGGATTCACGCAGCAGTGAATAACCACCAGGCAGAGCACCAGTCGACTGTGCTCGAGACGACAGGTACTGTCGCTGACCAGACCCTTAGTATTTTGACAGACGCAGGTGCTACTGAGAGTTTCATTTCTGGTGCAGCACTAAAAAGGATTAAGGTAAAGGCAGTCGAACAGGACGAGTTTAGCTTTGTGGAGATGGCTTCGGGAGCCAAACATAAGGTTGGAGGAAAGGTTACGAGCTGTGCCCTTAACCTGGGAGAGTTTGTCACGAGGGTCAACTTGTACGTCACGATCTTAGGATCTTATGATGTCGTGATCGGTATGGATTGGTTGGAAATGCATGAGGTGATACTCAACTGTAAGATGAAGAGNAGAGAGGTACCTTTCAGAGGAATTCATTGAGCGTTAGCTCAATGAGTTCAACGCCTTACGACAGGGAGGTCATACTGTGCCCGAGTATGAGGCCCGTTTTATGGAGCTACTCCGGTATGCTCCGCACCTTAACACGAAGAAACTTAAGGTCAAAAGGTTCATGTTTGGCCTTAACGACAACCTGCGTGCAAAGGTTAGGATTTTGATGCCTCAAACCTTGCACGATGTCATCCAGAAGACCCTCATAGCAGAGGAGGAGATTTTCAGTGGGGGTCAGACCAGGACTTCAGCGAGACCAGTAGGGCAGGTTTCATCTAGAACACAACAGCACTAGACACCGGCGAGACATGCGCCGAGATATCGTGGCTTCCAGAGGGGATCGACTTTCACTACACCCCGACGACCGACGCCTCAACAGCGGACACCTTATTGGGGACCACAACATTAGCAGCAGCGTCGCCCGCAACAACAACAATTTAGGCCTGTTCAGCAGAACAGACCGGGATTTCAGGTCGGTGGGCCGTCATCTTCTACTTCGGGTTCTAGGACTACTGGGCCGAAGAAGGGATGTTGGACGTGTGGGGAGCCACACTACCAGTGCGAGTACCCTGTGGAGAGGACCAGAGCATCCGGATCAGCCGGACCCACTACTGTGGGAGATATGGGCAAGGCCCATCGGATTCATGCAGTGGTGAATAACTGCCAGGCAAAACACCAATCGACTGTGCTCGAGATGACAGGTACTGTCGCTGACCAGACCCTTAGTATTTTGATAGATCTCGGTGCTATTGAGAGTTTCATTTCTAGTGCAACACTAAAAAGGATTAAGGTAAAGGCAGTCGAACAAGATGAATTTAGCTTCATGGAGATGGCTTCGAGAGCCAAACAAAAGGTCGGAGGAAAGGTTACAGGATGTATCCTTAACCTGGGAGAGTTTGTCACAAGGACCAACCTGTACGTCACGATCCTAGGATCTTATGATGTCGTGATTGGTATGGACTCGTTGGAATCGCATGAGGCGATACTCAACTATAAGACAAAACGACTGAGCTTGGTCGATGACGAGGGACAAAGACGTGTGATTGTAGGATGGAACCAGAGAATTTCCCTGAGGTTCATCTCTTCCTTACAACTTCGGAAGAGCATGCTCAAGGGGTGCAAGATTTATGCAATCCTTGCGCTAAACAAGAAGGGAGTAGCGGAAGGTCTGGAACACCTTTCGGTGGTGAGAGAGTTTGCAGACGTGTTTTTGGAGGAGTTACCTGGGATGTCACCGGAGAGGGAGTTGGAGTTTACCATAGACCTAAAACCGGGGGCTGAACTAATAGCAAGAACGCCTTATCGGATGTCGACCCCGGAGTTACAAGAGTTGAAAATGCAACTGAAGGAGTTGCTAGACCTAGGACTGATACATCCTAGTGTGTCACCACGGGGTGCACTTGTTATTTTCATACAGAAGAAGGACGAATTGTGGAGGCTTTGCATTGACTACAGTCAACTGAACAAGGCTACGATCAAGAATCAATATCCATTGCCTAGAATTGATGACCTGTTCGATCAAATGAAGGGTGTGACGGTGTTCTCCAAGATCGATTTGTGATCAGGGTATCACCAGTTACAGATCAAGGAGGATGATGTGCCTAAGACCTCCTTTAAGATGAGGTTTGGACATTATGAGTTTACTGTTTTACCATTTGGACTGACCAACGCCCCAGGAGTATTTATGAGTTTGATGAATGGGGTGTTCCGCGAGTACTTGGACAAGTTCGTCCAAGTATTCATTGACGATATTTTGATTTACTCTCGTACGACAGAGGAGCATGATGAGCACTTGTGCTCAGTACTACAGTGTCTGAGAGAACAAAAACTGTATGGGAAGTTGTCCAAATGCTCTTTTTACCAATCGAAGAATCACTACTTAGGGCATGTCATCTCTGGCGAAGGCATCACCGTGGATACAACCAAGGTCGAGGCTATTATGGAATGGCCTGCGTTGACGAATGTCACGAAGTGCGTAGCTTTATGGGTTTAGCAGGATACTACCGACGGTTTGTTGAGGGATTTTCGAAGATAGCAAATCCAATCATGGAATTGCAGAAGAAAAACAAGAAGTTTGTTTGGACCGAGAAATGCGCGGAAGCATTTCGGAGGCTTAAGGAGTTGTTGACAACAACGTCGATACTAAAGGTCCCTGACATGGACACGGACTTCTTGGTATGCACAAACGCATAAAAGGAAGGCTTAGGCAGAGTCTTGATGCAAGACAAACGAGTGATTGCTTACATTTCGAGGAAACTGAGAAGGCATGAGGAGAACTACGCGACGCATGATTTGGAGTTATTAGCCATCGTATATGCCTTGAAGGTTTGGAGACATTACCTTGTTGGATGAAAATTTGAACTAAAGACTGATCATTGTGGATTACAACACATTTTTACACAAAGCGACATGAATGCGCGACAATGGTGTTGGTCGGAATTGCTTAGCGAGTACGACTTTGAGATTACTTACATAAAGGGAACAGTGAACCGAGTGGCAGATGCTTTGAGTCAGAGGCCACGCATATTTTCGGTGTTGCCTCTTCAGACGAATCTACGTGAAAAGATTTTAACTTTACAGCTTGACGACGATTGGGAAAAAGAGGTCGAGGGTTTTATCGGACAAAACACAATTATGGTACCATGATATGAGGGATTTTCTTTTGATAGCGATGGTTTATTGAGGTTTAAAAGTTGAATTTACGTACTGCCAAACGACGAGTTGAGGATGTTGATCATGAGCGAGGCTCATAGAGCAGTTTATATGGCTCACCCGGGAGTCACGAAGATGAGAGAAGACCTTAAACCCTTATTCTTCTGGAAGGGAATGAAGGCCGACATAGTCAACTATGTGGCCAGATGTCTAGAGTATCAACAGGTAAAGGCTAAACATAGACACCCAGTAGGATTACTTCAACCACATGCCATTCTGGAATCAAAATGGAAGGTTATTTCAATGGATTTTATTGTTGGATTGCCACTGACGGCAAGGAGACATGACTTGATTTTTGTAGTAGTAGACACTCTGATGAAGAGTGCTCACTTTATTCTTGTGCGTATGATGTATTAGGCACCTAACATAGCTAGAGTTTTCATTAGTGAGATTGTGAGGCTGCATGGAGTGCCTAAGAAGATTATATCCGATCGAGGATCGATGTTTACTTGATGATTTTGGATGAGTTTCCAAGAGGCCTTGGGAACCCAACTTAACTTTAGTACTGTGTATCACCCGGACACTGACGGGCAGACCGAATGAACAAACCAAACCTTGGAGGACATGTTACGCATGTACGTGATGGACCAATAAAAGCATTGGGAAGAATTCTTGCCTCTAGTAGAGTTCGTTTACAACAACAGTTACCAAAGCACCATTAAGATGGCGCCTTTCGAGTTTCTTTATGGGCAACCGTGTCGAATGCCTTTGAGTTGGGATCGGCTTGAGGATAGGGTCCTGGTGGGACCATAAGTGATCCAAGAAATGGAAGAGCAAATGCAAACCATAAGACAAAGGATTAAAGAAGCGCAGGATTGACAAAAGAGTTATGTCGATGCGCACCGAGTTGACCATAGTTACGAGGTCGATGATCGAGTCTTCTTGCGGGTTAAACCGCATAAGAGTTCGATCAAGTTTGGAAGGGGAGCTAAAATCTCTCCTAGGTTCATGGTACCTTTCGATATTGTGGAGAGAAAGGGGCCCGTGGCCTATCGACTAGCCTTGCCTGATTCTTTGAGGCGTATACACGATGTTTTTCATGTATCTATTTTGAGACATTATATTAGTGATCCTACACATGTGATTGACATGAGTTCCTTGCAGGTATCGGACGAGGGAGCGCTCACGGCTGAGCTGGTCTGCATCTTAGATCACCGCGTTCGACAATTACGACGTCAAACGGTAGATCAGGTCAAGGTCCAGTGGGAAAAATTATAGTCCGCACTCGATGACCTAAGAGGACGCATATGATATGCGCCACCGGTTTCCATTTTTGTTTGATAGATATACATACGATACTATGATACACTTATTTCGGCATTTATACTGTGAAACTTCAGGACGAAGTTTAGACCAAGAGGGGGTGTATGTAACATCCCGCTCTGGTGCACTAAGCGAACTTATTCTTTGAGGACACTTGCTCGCAAGTGATCCAGATTATTATGATATTAAAACATTTGACTTTGATTATGCATGGACCCATGTGGCTCCTGTTTCAACAACGGAGGATAGAGAGATGGGTACGCAGGTATCCAGTTAGAATAAGCGAGCTCTGGAATGCGGTCCACTGTTCTTAGATAGAAATTGGTTTTAAGAATTTTTATTCCCCTGGAGCGTTTAAGTACTGTAGATAATTGAGGTCCGAGGGAACTCTAATCCTTCTTC
Source organism: Picea mariana (assembly GCA_032191745.1). NCBI lineage: Eukaryota > Viridiplantae > Streptophyta > Pinopsida > Pinales > Pinaceae > Picea > Picea mariana. The sequence continues at coordinate 102,493 of JASDQU010012597.1, forward strand.
CTTATCAATTAGAATACTTGTTATGGTTAAGTTTCTGAAGACTTTCTTGAGGGGAGCTTGGGCCATAACCCTTTACGCTAGCTAATTCATAATCTTAACGTAGTTTTAAAAGAAAAAGAACGAACCATCTTAATGATTCTAGAGGGGACTGCCAAAACCTGTTCAGTAAAAGTAAAATTTCTAGAATGGCTATCATTTAAATGGAAACATCTTCGAGATAATTCAAGACTACTATAGTCCACTTGGGACATTAGTCTCTGGAATCCTCGACCATGACATCTGGAATATCTGGCGAGGCCGGAGCACATGCTATACCATCCTTAAGATAGATTTATCTATCGAAGAAAATTCTTGTAACGAACAAAAAAAAAATAGCAGCATCCACGCTTTTTCCTCATTTTTATTTATTCTAGAAAGGTATTCTTAAAAATCCAAAAAGGACGTTGAAATCATCTCACCAGTTGAGTTTACATGCCTTATCATCTATGGTCAATAGATGCAAAAATACTTGTATACCTACTTGTGCACCACGAATCTACTGGAGTAAAGTGCTTGAGTTACCCTTAATGCTACTAAGTTTGGGTTAAGATTTATTGGAAGCCATTGGTCAAATTATAGTTATCTTTTAATCAGACTTTTATTATTCTGTCTTGTTTTGTTTTAGGTGTGTCGAAAGGTACATGAACCCTTTTAGTATAGATTCTTTATTTATTATTCAGAATGAATGAGGTGTATGAGTATTACCAAATCTGCATTTAAATATCTTTATATGGTCATGAATGGTTTAAGATTCTTTTATGGTTCTTATGATTAACATGTTTAAAGTAATGAGGTGTTATTTTATTAATTATTAATAATAGTAATAACAATTATTATTACTATTATTATTTGGGATGAGGAAATTGGTGTAAGGATTGTTAAGGGGTGATCAATCTATCTTTGATATATGGTTATATGTATAACTACATAATTATTAGATCATGATTTGCAAATAGAATACTTATGACATTAATAACAATTTAAGGCAATTGATTGAGCTAGTACTCCGATGACACTATAATTTGAAGTTGCGCAACTGATTTGTTTTAAGACTAATTTAGATTACACCTTGATGTCATTATGCACTTCAGACATGCATTGCAGGGTTCGCAATGGAGGTTGGAATAAGCTATGCTAATTACCTTAGTTGCTTTATTAACTGCCATTGTCTTGTAATTGATTAAAAGTACACCTCCCATGCATTACTGTAATAGTAGTAATGAGTTAATAATGACGCACTATCATAAAATGCCTTAATGTAGATAACCTTGTTGGTTTCAATCTTGTTGGTTATGTTATTGTCATTAGCTCAGAAGGCTTGGTCTGCTTGTGTTGGGAGGGTTGTAGACACCTCCATGTTCCTCAGAACAGTCGCCATCCCTGATACCTTAAATGGTTAAGATCGATGGGAACCTGGGCTTGAGCGTTGCTTATGTGTCTTGGAGGTCCTAACCATTGCAGGGTTGGACGGGTAGGTAGTTAATCTTATTTATTTGTCGATTGATTGTTGTTCATTGCATGCCGATACTTGATGTGCATCTTAGGTCGTCATGTTGTGTTCGTCGTTGTATGCGTCTTGTTTGTCATCGGGTGGCGACGCAGAGTCGAATGTGTTTATTATCCTTGTACACACACGCACACACACACAAAAAAAAAATATTGCACTTGTTATAGGAGATTTGTCATCGTAACGAGGAGGTTCGTTACATTGGTGATTTAATTGGAAAATACATTGATAAGGTAGAGCTAAAACCCCCAATGTTCACTTGCGCTAGGATTTGTGTTGAGGTTGATCTGGAAAATGGAATGCCAAAGGCCATCAAACTAACTTTAGATGACTGTTCTTTTATTCAACAAGTGGATTATGAAAAGTTACCTTTAAAATGCAGGTATTTCCTTGAGTATGGCCATTTTTCTCAAAACTTCCAAAAGAAACCTCAGGAAATGGAGTAGATATCTGTGTAAGAAGAAGGATGGAAATGGGTAAAGAAAACGAACTCAGATACCAAAGAGTTTGCACAACCTTTGATGCAAAATGAAAAAAAAAATCCCATAAGTCCAATTTCTAAAAATCGAGAGGCTCGCAAGGTAAAAACCCAAATCCCCTCGATAATGTTCCATCTTCTTATGAAAATCAATTCAAAATTCTAGGAACATATATAACTCTTTGAGAAGAAAAATGTTGGGTCATTCTTTCAAATCCCTATAATAGTTCAAGTGGCTCCACACCCCCCTGAAACCCCCTCCCAAGTATTTTTATGAGGAGGATATCATGAACAAGGAGACACCATAGGAGAACAGGTACTGCAAAACTTGGAAACCCCGGCACAGAAAAAAAAAATATTGTCACCAAGGGAAGAACCTATCAAACTATCGAGGAAGTTGAAATACGAGAATAAAGACTCCCTTAAAAAGTACAGAGAAGAACTAATAAAGATAAGCGAGAGGAAGCAACAAATGCATATAAATCTTTGGGAACACAACCATCCATCCCCTCTGTTTGGGAAAACAAAAAATGGAGGAAAGTTCCAAAAGAAATTATTCCACCAGATCCCTCGGGAGGGGATTCTTCGCAAATTAAAAATTAAATGAAGATCTTATCTTGGAATTGTATAGGCATGGGAAGCAAAATAAAATAAGTGGTTAGAGACCTAATCAAAATGGAAAAACCCTCTGCTATTCTTATTCAAGAAATGAAATTAAGAGAAGAAGCCAATTCTACAGGGAAAAGTTGTGGAAAAATAGAAATAATATTGCAGTTGGATCATGAGGGGCGTCTGGGGGAATTCTCTCTTTGGGACCCTGCTCAATTAGAAATCTTATTCTCCTTTTCCTCGGAAAACTAAATTCTTAAAAAAATTAGACACATTGAATTGGGGTGTGACTTCCATATTATTAACGTTTACTCTCCAATCAGATATCCCGAGAAAGTTGGGTTCTGGAACTCTTTACAAATCTCCAAAGAGAAACATGGTTTGGAAAACTTCCTTATAAGTGAAGATTTCAATACAACCCTCTCTAATGAAGAAAATAAAGGAGGCAATATAATTCGAGATCCAATGGGAAATAATATTGCAGTTGGATCACGAGGGTCGTCTGGGGGATTCTCTCTTTGGGACCCTACTCAATTAGAAATCTTATTCTCCTTTTCCTCGGAAAACTAGATTCTTTAAAAATTTAGACACATTGAATTGGGGTGTGACTTCCATATTGTTAATGTTTACTCTCCAATCAGATATCCTGAGAAAGTTGGGTTCTGGAACTCTTTACAAATCTCCAAAGAGCAACATGGTTTGGAAAACTTCCTTATAAGTGAAGATTTCAATACAACCCTCTCTAATGAAGAAAATAAAGGAGGAAATATAATTCGAGATCCAATGGGGTAAAAATTGTTAGACCTTGTAAATTATTGGGATCTCAATGATATCAAGCAGGTTAGTGGACAATACACATGGAGAAACAAAAGACTAGGAGCGAGCCATATTGCATCTAGAATGGATTGTTTCCTGGTGCATAGTCATCTTTTCCTTTAAGAATTTCTTGTTTCCGCTAAGATAATCTATTTTGAAATCTCTGATCATAAGCTAATTACTCTCTCATTTGAAACCTCAAAGAATTATGGTCCTCTCCCCTTCAAGTTTGATTTGATATGGCTCCAAAAAGAAGAATTTTTCAAGTTAGTTAAGGATTCTTGGAAAACCCCCATCAATGGATCTCCCTCTTATGTGTGGGAATCTAAGTTAAGGAATGTAAAAAATTCCTTAAAATTTTGGGCAAAGTACTCATATATCTCTCCTATTAAAGAGTGTAAGGAGTTACATCAACAATTGGAAGAAGAAGTAACTGAGGAACTTTTGATGAGGGAAAGAGAAACTAATTAAAAACTCCATAAGGTATTCAGAAAGGAGGAGGAAGAATGGCACTTAAAACCAAAAACATTATGGCTTAGATCAGGGGACATAAACACAAATTTCTTTTACAATCAAGCTAAAGCTCACAAGCAACATAACAATGTCAAAATAATTTATCAAGAAAATGGCCAAAAACTTGAGAACTTTGAGGAGATTAAAGAGGAAGCCAAGCGTCACTTTGAGGTTTTATATTCAGATGAAAACCACCCAGATCCATCCTCCATTCAAATAATGTTGGAAAAAATTCCATCTGTCATCATAGAAGAACAAAATAATACATTGCTTCAGGATATTGATGAATAAGAAATAAAAAATGCAATATGGAGTCTAGGGAAAGACAAGGCCCTAGACCCTAACAATTTTTCTATTCACTTTTACAGGATTTTTTGGAACATAGTGAGAAAATGTCTCAAAAGGATGCTCAACTATTCCCTATGAAAGAAAAAACTTGGAGGGGGCACTAATTCCACCTTTCTTGCCCTCATTCCAAAAGAAACAAATCCATCCTCTTTCTCCATGTTCTACCCCATTTCTCTTTGTAATTATGCATATAAAATTCTAAAAAAAAATGTTGTGAATAGGTTGAAACAGGTCATTGGCAAGATAATATCAAACAATCTGTAATTTTTAAACTTGTGAAGTAAAGCAATGCATATAGATTCTTAAGCAAAACATAATTTAATCGATGGCTCATACACGGAGTACACATAGATTTTATACCGGAAACCCTCAACCAGGAAAACCTTTCTTATATTCATTATATCAAATTTCACCATTCACCATACAATATATACAATGTTTTTAGGTATTCCGTAGATACCAAAACCCTAATCCCTTAATCCGGGATTAATTTACAAAAC
>JASDQU010012597.1:117609-128250 GCA_032191745.1 Picea mariana
GGAAATCGCCGAAAGCAAAGTGATAGATATCGGGATGTTTCAGTCCCGGGCGATGGAGATTCGGGGCAGAGTCTCTGCGGCCCAACGAAATTTACTCAGCAAGGTAGGGGAGATTCAGGACAATTTCTTGTTGGTTAATCAAGTTTTGGAGAACTTATCTGCCAGAGAAAGGGAAGCTAGAGTAGCATGGGTCACCTTCCAAGAGGCTGTAATAGCCACAAACAACAAGGATTCGGGAAGTACTCCCAGGTTCACCATTTCGGATCAGACCAGAGGAAACATTCTATTAAAATAATGGGAGCACAACATCCTCGAAGGAAAGCAACAAGCCAAAAAGGTAACGAATTCCTTAGAAGAGGCTTTTATTTCTATAGATGGCGATCTTCTAGGCATGGATAGTGAAGGTAATGTTGAGGCGTTGATGCAAATGAATATGGAAAAAATCTCGCTTGATCTAAAGGAAAAAGAGGAAAGAGATTCGACTGAGATTTCCCAAGTGACTATGGTTGAAATAGTCCAAATAGACAAATGCATGATTAGACCAAGCATGCAATTATGCGCCATCGACATCATAGATGGATAGATGGAAGACAGGATGCTGTAGTTAGCCTGAGAATGCTACTTTTTTGAAGCCATCTGTCAAGCAGAATCATCGTGGCTGATATCCCAGCTGGTTGAAAGATGTGTCTCATGTACCGAGCACGCGCGAGGACAAACGTCTGGCACCAATTGAAGACAGAGAAGAAGAAATGGAGCGATTTCTTTTCTCCCTGTCATAACCAAAATTTTGTGATGATTGAGATTCTATCTTATTTGTAAAACAGTATAAATATACCACATAAAGAAAAGAAAAAGGCTGGACCTTTTTGTGTTGATTGTAACAGATTTTTTTACATTTTGAGAGTTAATACAAAGCAAATCTAAAGATTCTCAATTCCATCATGACTGTGTTATGAGTTTGTTTTCTTGTACTCATATTTCATTTCATTTCATATTCCTAACTAATGAATGCTTCATTATAATTTAGTACGACCACTACTATAGCGAATGAATTTTGGTTTTCTGTAATTGTTTACTGTTTTTCCTCTGTACCAGCTATCAACGTGTGTAAGACCAGTCAACACTTTCATAATTCTACACATATTCTATGCTACATTGGGTTATTTCTTTACAGTTTTCCTCTTTTGTTTATACATGAGATTCTCCCTTGATAAGAGCCTTACATCATAGAAAACTAAATGTTTTTCTCCCACCTCATACATTTTATTAAGATATAACTCAATTACGGGAAAGAGCCTTTGATTTGCATCCCTATTTTATTCCTGAAACCGTAAATTCTCTTTTATACAACCAAATTGAGACAACACTTAATCTCTCTCTGAAGTTTTTCCTACTTTTACTGTTCCTCCATGACTGTCCCTGTACCAACACAACCCAATATCGAACTCGGGGTATCAAACCAAACGCACATTGCCTTAAACCTTTTCGATACTATTCTTAAAACAACAACTAATCGGGTTGAACTTGAACGTTCATGGGCAACCATTGAATAGGATATAACTATCCGGGAACAGTTGGAAGCTAGACAACGCCAACGTAGAAATCTTCCTTAGTTTCCTTGGCCGAAGGTTGATGTTTCTCTCTTCTCCACCCTTTAACCACTTTTGGATGCCTAGACACGGTACTTCTAAGCCTTAAGTACAGACTCTGGAACAACATCTTTTTGGCGCCGTTGTCGGGGACCGAAGTTATGAAATCTTTTTCCCTGGGAAAACGACATTTGTTTTCATTGAAAGTGTTACCCTTTGATAGTGAACAAAGAGTTCACACCTTTTAAGGCTTCCTAATGTTTCACTTGGCGACTCCACAAACAATAAATTGGCATCCGGTCAAAGGAATACCAGACAAAACTTGGATGGTAAGCAGATTATGCCTGTTACTGATCCTAAGAAGATTCTAAAGGCAAGATCTCTCTTAAGCCAACCGCTGCAGTTTACAAACTTAAAACCCCACAACTGAAGACTAAGAGTTCTTCCAAATCCTCAACTTCGCTCAGTCCTCTCTTTGATACTAAAGTTTCAACGCCAAACTGCTCCGAAGGTAGGAGTGAGATTCATCCGACAATCCCCTTAGTACACAAAGGAAAGGGCCCTCTTGAAAGTTCATCGATAGTTGACATACCATATTTCCTTCAGTTAAATTTCCCAACCTCACCAAATTCTGAAGAGTGTGTTACACATTCGGTTTCCACACCTGTCGTTTCTCCTGATTTTGTCTCTTGCAAATTCAAGGAACTGAGTCTTCGCATTCCTTATCTTTCCTCGTCGGATTTTCCTCTTCACCAAGAAAATAAATATTCCCTTTTAATTTTCCGAAAACCCCTTTACAAATTTCCACAAATAACGATGGCAGCTGCCAGAGGAGGAGGTGGAGGGTTTATAGGAGGAGGTGGAGGGTTTAGCGGAGGAGGAGGGGGAGGAGCCCCTCTAGGAGGAGCTGGAGGCCAAGAGCCTGCCCCCCTCCCAGAGTGTTTGCAAAATTTGCATCCAGATATGCTCCCTTAGTATTGCCCATCCCTCTACACAACCTTCCCGAATATTACATAAAAAATTTACCGAAATTCACAGGGGAAGGGGATCTAATCGTGGTCGAACATATTAATTTCTTCGATCAATTCGCTGATATCCTGGGTATCGAACATGAGGACGTATATTTGAGACTTCTTGTCCAAACCTTCGAAGGCCAGGTCTGAACTTGGTTTTAGAGCCTACCCGTAGCATCTATCCTGTCTTATGACGCTTTGGAAGAGGCTTTCCTCAGACAATGGGGAGAGAGAAAAGACCATCTATATTATTTAACCGAATTTGGGTTTTTAAGAAAAAAGAATTCAGAAATAGTCATGGAATTTATTCAAATATTCAACAAACTGTACAATAAAATCCCAGCCAAGGTTAAACCGTCCCAACCCGCGGCCAAAGTAACTTTCGCTGGAGCTTTCGAACTGGATTTCGCACTCCTTTTGCGAGAAATAAGGGGAGCCAACCTAAACCGATTGCAGGATGATGTGGTAGAAATAGAATCTAATATGATGGCTTCGGGTAAGATTAAAGCTAAATTAGAAACAGGAAACCGAGAAAATAAATGCTTTAGAGAACAAGTTGGTCTGTCAGGGTCTAATAGATCCACAGATGACAGGATAGAAGATATGGCTAGAGTAATTAAAGAAATGTCTAATAAAATATCCAGAATGGAGATCGAACAGGCCAAAGTTGATACTTTCCCCAAAAAGGATTTCAAGAGGAACCCCAACCCCCTGAACCAGCAAAGACAAATAAAAAATGAAGATCAAAAAATACAATCTCCCTTAAATAATGAAAATTTTATAGGAGCGAACGATTTTCAAGACTTCAGAGATTCGGATAATGATTTCACAAACTTTGGTGATGACTGCACTCAACCATATCTGACTCGAGAAGACTATGAAAAATCTCTAAACATGAAACAACTGACGAATAAGGGTGAAGAAGGTGATCACACCGATCTCTGTGAAGCTCAACAAGAAACTGAGATGATAATGGCTGAGATCCAACCCAAGTACAACTTAAGATCTAAGAGTAAGCCCATCTCAACTGCACAACCCAAGAAAATCCTCCAAAGAGGTCAAACTTATGAGCCTACTCCGAAAAAGACCTTATTACCCAACAACAAAACTAAATTAGTAAGCACGCAAGAGTCCAAAGTAGAAAAAGTTGAAACCCAAGCACAGGGAACCGAAACAGTAAATAAAATTACGTCTTCAACCAGGACCATGAGTAATAAAGCGGTCCAGATGAATAAGTTGAAAAGGAAGGATTCAAAAGTCTCAACCAAAGAAATAGACAAGGTGAGCGGAGCTTTCAGTTTTGAAAATGAGATAAATAAAATTAAGATACCAATCCCTTTGGTAGAATTAGCAAAAAACCCCGTTTATCGGAAGCAGATTACCAAAGCGATGGGTGTCTCTGAGCTAGAAAGCCAGTCTGATGTTTTAAACCTGGAAGATGAAAAACCTAACATCACTTTTGGTCCCCATTTTGAAGGGGCCAAAGACACCATTGCTCCCTTTTATATCACTCTAAATGTGTATGATCAATTGCTACATAATTGCATGTTAGACTCTGGAGCCTCCCATAACATTATGCCTAAGATTATTATGGACAAATTGAGTCTCCAGATCACCAAACCTTATGGAGATATTTACTCTTTTGACTCAAGAAGGGTTAAGTGTATGGGGATGATAAAGGATCTGGTAGTTTCCCTAGCGCAGGTCCCGGTTAAGAGTATCCTAATGGATGTGGTTATTGCAGATATTCCCCCTAAGTATGGATTACTGTTGTCTAGGTCATGGGGAGCCAAGTTGGGGGGTTCTCTTCAATTGGATATGACATTCACCACAATTCCTGTGTTTGGTGGTCAGTTTACTCGGTTGTACAGAGAAACGAGATTAGCATATACAGTGAGCAACCCTCAAAATCCAAACAATTTCCCTATTTACATCGCAGACCAAGATCTGGGAAATTGTATCTTGTCTTTTGATGATGGTTTAGACGGTTGTTCGGAGGAAAATGATATAGAGCGAGAAGAGTCAAGTTACATGACAGAGGATCTATGTAGCACCGGTGTCTGGAAAATGTATTTTGACGGTGCCTCATCTTCCGAAAGGGCAGGTCCAGGAGTGCTTTTAGTGGCTCCCAAAGGTAAGTTCGTGGTTCCTTTTTCCTACCGACTGCAGTGGGATATAGATTACACTAACAACGTATGTGAATATGAAGCGTTGGTCTTAGGATTAGAGGCTACCAAGAAGCTAAAGATAAATAACTTAGAGGTATATGGAGATGCAGAGTTAATAGTCAAACAAATAAACCGTCAGTACCTAGCCAAGCATCCCAGATTAAGATCATACAGAAATTGTGCCTGGGATCTCATGGAAAACTTTTTCTCATCCATAAATGTCCACTTTATCCCTCACGTAGAGAATTTACATGCTGATGCATTGGCTAAAGCAGCTTCAACCTTCTCTCCTCCCACGACTTTCAAATTGAAGTATCACATTGAAATCATATACAGACCATCTATACTAGACAATATCCAACACTGGCAGGTCTTTGAGGATGACGAACAAATTAAGAAATTTCTTGCAGCAGTGGGTGAATTCTCCAAAACTCATGCAGACCAAGAGAATCAAAATGACCCAATATGGATCATGCAAGAAGGGGATGATCCTAAAGCCTTCCAAGAAAAAATTGTGGATCATCGTATGCTGGTCCTTAAAAGCAACCAGATTCCGAAAGCATTGATTCCTTTAGAAAGACTTTTTGATCAGAACGACGTACCTGTAAAATCCACTTTACAACCCCAACCAGAAGAAATGGAGGATTGTGATATAGGAACTGAAAAAGAATCCAGGGTGGTAAAAATATCCAAGTTCCTCCCTCCTGAAGTGAAATTTAAGTATAAAGACCTACTTAGACAGTATAAGGATGTTTTTTCTTGGTCTTATGATGAGTTAAGAACATATGACACTTCCATAATTGATCACAAGATACCTTTGAAGCATGGGGTCAAACCGTTTAGGCAAAAGCTTAGGTAGAATAACCCCATTTTGTTACCTGTGATCGAAAAAGAAGTTAAGAAACTTTTAGACATGAAAATAATCGTACCTCTGAGATAGTCAGACTGGGTAGAAACCTGGTCCCGGTCAGGAAAAAGAGTGGGGAAATCAGACTATGTGTGGATTTCCAAAACTTAAATAAGTCGTCTGACAATTATCCGCTGCCCAAAATGGACCATGTGCTAGAAAAAGTAGTTGGAGCAAACCGAATGTCTATGATAGATGGGTTCTCTTGTTATAATCAAATCACCATGAATGAACAAGACAGGGAAAAAACTGCTTTCACCACACCATGGGGTACGTTCATGTATGACAAAATGCCTTTTGGTTTGATGAATGCAAGGGCCACATTCTAGCGTGCTATGGGCATCGATTTCATAGGAGAAAGGGATAAGTTCGTAGTCATTTACCTCGACGATTTGATGGTTTTCTCTAAAACCGATGAAGAACACTTGATGCATCTTAAACAGACTTTCTAAAAATGCCACAGGTTTGGTCTATCTTTAAACCCAAAGAAATCACATTTCTCCATGCGGGAAGGTAAGATTTTGGGTCATATTGTATCTAGGGATGGAATCAAGATTGATCCTAAGAGCATTGAAGCAATAGATACTATAAATATTCCGAGAAATGTAAAATAAATTCAATCTTTCTTAGGAAGAATAATTTTTTTACGAAGGTTTATCCCGAATTTCGCTGAGATTGTAAAATTGATCACAGGTATGTTGAAGAAGGACATCAGAGTAAATTGGACAACCAAGGCCAAAGAATCATTCGCGCATTTTAAGAAAGTCATAAGTGAGGCACTTGTGTTAGCAAGACCCGACTATCTAAAAGATTTTCTTATATTCTCGTTTGCCTCCGAACACACTATCGTCGCGGTGATCCTACAAAAGAACGAAGAAGGATTCAAACAACCGATCGCCTTTTTCAGCAAGAGCCTTAGAGATGCAGAACTGAAGTATGATATAATAGAAAAATAGGCATACGCCATGGTAAAAGCATTAGAGGCATTCAGAACATATGTACTACACTCAAAGATAATTGCATACGTGCCTACCAGTTCTGTGAAAGATATATTGGTACAACCAGATAACAATGGAAAAAGAGGGCGATGGCTCGCCAAAATCCAAGAATTTGATCTGGGAGTCAAACCGAACAAATTGATAAAAGGGCAAGGCCTGGCCAAACTCTTAGCTGAGTCGAATTTCAGAGCCCTAGATATAAATTGCCTACAGGAAGGCGACGAAGACACGGACCTAAACGAGCTAAATGAAGAAACAAGTCCAAACAAGATCGAAGAGAAGTTCTTATCATCGGGCTGGTATAGAGACATAGTGTCATACCTGCTAACTCTAAAATGCCCAAATGAGCTATCACCATCCAAAGATAGAACTTTAAAACTCCATGCAGATAAATATTGTATCGCCGAAAGTCAGATATATTGGAAAGATCCACTCGGTTTCCTGTTAGTCCGTTTAGTTGAATCGGAAACTCAACGGGTTATAGACGAATTTCATGAGGGAGTCTGTGGGGGGCATCATGCATGGAGAGCTACAGCTTACAAGATATTGAGGGCTGGGTACTACTGGCCAAAACTCTTTTCGGATGTCAATGCCAAAGTGTGTGCCTGCAACCCTTGTTAACTATTCACAGGTAAACAGAAGCTCCCGACACTGCCTCTAGTTCCAATCAAAGATGAAGCCCCATTTCAGAAATGGGGTCTAGACTTCATAGGCAAGATTAATCCCCATTCCAGTGCTCAACACAAGTGGATCTTAACAACTACAGATTATTTTACTAAGTGGGTGGAAGCCATTCCAACCAAAAGGGCAACAAAATCGGTGGTAATCGATTTCTTAGAAGACAATGTTTTGTCAAGATTCGGTTGCCCCCAAAAGATAGTTATTGACAATGCCCACGCCTTTAAATCTATGGCTATGATCAGCTTCTGTCAAAAGTATAACATCGTTCTTGGCCAGTCCACAACATATTACCCCCAGGGAAATGAATTGGCCAAGTCATCTAACAAGAGCCTGGTAAATATAATAAAGAAGGTATTGGATGAAAACAAAATGTCTTGGCATGTGCACTTAAAATACACATTGTGGGCGAATCGCATAAGCACTAAAAGGTCTATCGACATTTCACCTTTTCAAATGGTCTATGGGATAGATGAAGTTCTACCTATAAACCTAGCGCTATTAGTAATGAAGTTATGGAAAGATCAAAATGAAGAACCCAATCATGTCACCAGGAGAATTAATCAGCTAATTGAGATTCAACAGCATAGAGTCGAAGTAGATGAAAAGATGCAGAAGTACCAAGATGACATGAAGGCATTATTTGACCGCAAACAAAAGGACAGAGAATTCCTTCCAGGTGATTTAGTGTTAAGGTGGGATGCAAGAAAGGAAGAAGCAACAAAACATGGTAAATTTGACCACCTCTAGTATGGACCATTCAGGGTCTCGGCTTTGGAAGGAAAAAATTCTTTCCTACTGGAAAATATAGACGGTTAAGTCCTCAACGGCCCTGTCAACGGGCAGTATCTGAAGCATTACATGACATAACAGTTGCCAATATATATATATATATATATATATATATATATATATATATATATATATATATAATAAAAATTTATTATATATATTTTGTGTACATATATTTATTTTTCATTTAAACATTGCTCTAGATTTTCTTTTTTCGTTCATGAACTTTCGACACATTTCGGATAATCTTCGTATTTGCCTCTTACAGGATTCCAGCTGCCCACAAAAGGATAGGAAAAGTAAACCGAAAGTTGGTCTCATAAATAAATCAGCTTAAACAGGTGATATCCAAGAAATTTGATATTTTGCAAAGAAATTGAAACGAAAAGGTATAGATGAATTTTCCTAAAGGACATGTTTTAAAGGAATATTAAAAGAAACCGAGGTAACCTCAATCAAACTACAACATCATCTGAACTGATAAATAACAGAGTTGTTTCTTGGTTTAATAATCTTTGGAAAAAATAAGACAATTTAAATGATTCACCCAAATTTAAAAACAGTCAATCAAAGTAAAGTATCCCCGAAAATATCTACGAGAGTCAGTTTTGAATTTTTGACCTCTGTATTTTCAGTCAGTAAGTCACTATCTAACATCCTTTCTATCTTCGGGTTTACCTTTTAAAAAGTCACCATCTTTTTGTTTCATATACGAAGGGATAAAAGTTTTTCGTTTCAACCTCGTGAGCTTCAAAGTAGATTGTGGAAAGAAAGCGAGTCTTCATAACTACTTGATCACCTACTAAGAGAAGGAACGTTTAGAGTGATCCTAAATTTCCTAGGTTTTTCAACGGCATCAAAGTATTGAAGCTTGCTCAAATATATATAGATATAATACAAATTTATTATATATATTTTGTGTACATATATGTATTTTTCATTTAAACATTGCTCTAGATTTTCTTTTTTTGTTCATGAACTTTTGACACATTTCAGATAATCTTCGTATTTTCCTCTTACAGGATTACAGCTGCCCACAAAATGACAGGAAAAGTAAACCAAAAGTTGGTCTCATAAATAAATCATCTTAAACAGGTGATATCCAAGAAATTTGATATTTTGCAAAGAAATTGAAACGAAAAGGTATAGATGAATTTTCCTAAAGGAMRTKTTTTAAWGGRATATTAAAAGAAACCRAGRTAACCTCAMTCAAAHTRCAAYATCABYTGAACTGATAAATAACAGAGTTGTTTCYTGKTTTAATAATCTTTGRAAAAAWTAAGACAATTTAAAYGATTCACCCAAATTTAAAAAYAGTCARTCAAAGTAAAGTATCCCCGAAAATATCTACGAGAGTCAGTTTTGAATTTTTGACCTCTGTATTTTCAGTCAGTAAGTCACTATCTAACATCCTTTCTATCTTCGGGTTTACCTTTTAAAAAGTCACCATCTTTTTGTTTCATATACGAAGGGATAAAAGTTTTTCGTTTCAACCTCGTGAGCTTCAAAGTAGATTGTGGAAAGAAAGCGAGTCTTCATAACTACTTGATCACCTACTAAGAGAAGGAACGTTTAGAGTGATCCTAAATTTCCTAGGTTTTTCAACGGCATCAAAGTATTGAAGCTTGCTCAAATATATATAGATATAATACAAATTTATTATATATATTTTGTGTACATATATGTATTTTTCATTTAAACATTGCTCTAGATTTTCTTTTTTTGTTCATGAACTTTTGACACATTTCAGATAATCTTCGTATTTTCCTCTTACAGGATTACAGCTGCCCACAAAATGACAGGAAAAGTAAACCAAAAGTTGGTCTCATAAATAAATCATCTTAAACAGGTGATATCCAAGAAATTTGATATTTTGCAAAGAAATTGAAACGAAAAGGTATAGATGAATTTTCCTAAAGGACATGTTTTAAAGGAATATTAAAAGAAACCAAGGTAACCTCACTCAAACTGCAATATCATCTGAACTGATAAATAACAGAGTTGTTTCTTGGTTTAATAATCTTTGGAAAAAATAAGACAATTTAAACGATTCACCCAAATTTAAAAACAGTCAATCAAAGTAAAGTATCCCCGAAAATATCTACGAGAGTCAGTTTTGAATTTTTGACCTCTGTATTTTCAGTCAGTAAGTCACTATCTAGCATCCTTTCTATCTTCGGGTTTACCTTTCAAAAAGTCACCATCTTTCTGTTTCATATACGAAGGGATAAAAGTTTTTCGTTTCAACCTCGTGAGCTTCAAAGAAGATTGTGGAAAGAAAGCGGGTCTTCACAACTACTCGATCACCTACTAAGCGAAGGAACGTTTAGAGTGATCCTAACTTTCCTAGGTTTTTTAACGGCATCGGAGTATTGAAGCTTGCTCAAATAGAATGCCCTAAAAAAGTTATTTTCCTTTTTCTCCCTAAGAACCAAGGTGTTGTGAAGGTCAAGGGAAGGTTGGTACTGAGTAATCAAAGTAAGTTGACAGACCTAT
>JASDQU010012598.1:57639-68360 GCA_032191745.1 Picea mariana
TGCAAGATCTTTTTTTTAAGACGTAGGTGGTGTGCAAGAAAACTGAGCGAACTAAGAAGTTTTAGGAGAAAGGTTTTATGCACACCTCAAAGGAACTTCTCCGGTCTCGATAGGTTTCAGGGTTATAACTTATGGCTCGACTCATGCTCCTATTGTAAGATGATAATCCACTGGAAATAGACTAAAAGTAATAACAAGAATAGTATGACTCACAACAACCATTTCATCGAATCATTTTATCTACATGTTTCAGAGCCTAAAGCAGTAGTCTAAACGTTCTACCTTCTAAGTGTTTTTTGATAAAAAAAATTCGTTTGATTTTGACTAAAATCCGGTGATGAATGTTGTATTTGCAGCGTTCTACCTTCTAAGTGTTTTTTTGATAAAAAAAATTCGTTTGATTTTGACTAAAATCCGGTGATGAATGTTGTATTTGCAGGTTTGAATGACCAAGTTTGTATAGTCCAAATGATCCAAGAGTTTTTCACAACACACTAAATCCATTTATATATTCAAAATCCAATTTAAACAACAAAAAATAGCAAACAAATAGCACACAACCAAGAGTTTGGATATACATAACTTGAAGCAAGGGTCTCATTGTACATGACTTGAAGCAAGCAGCCAAGAGTTCGGATATACATATAGCATGAAGCACCCTACTGAGAATTCCCATTTTATGGTTCTTTATCTCGCTAAGAAATGATTCGTACAAGGATATTTTAATATATATAAGTAGGACCCTGTGAATCCTTGAGCAGTTAAACCTTAGTAACCAAATTACTTGAATCGAATGCATTTAAATGTGAGTATGTACCATCAACAATTTCATCTTCTTCCACATTATGATTTTTCAAGTCGATCCACATTAGAGATAAGATGTTCCCTCAAGTCTGCCACGATGTTCTTTACACGGTCTCGCCGATGAGAACCAAAACATTTGTTTTCATGGTTTCCGATGAGTACTGGAGATGTTCATCTTAAGTGTTCTGGTGATTTCGGAGTTGTTCCTTTTAAGTGCTCCGGTCTCACCCGAACACTTCATCTCAACTACTCCGGTGACAAACAACAACCTTCTTCACAAGAGCTCTGGTACTCGGCCAGTCTTTTCAAGATTGTTTTCAAATGAAAACTACTTCCAACGTCCCTTTTGCATGTGTTTGGGAGTTATTTGAACCCTTGTTTGATGTGTTTAAATATCGTTTAAATTTAAATAATTTTTTAAACTTAAATTAAATGAAAAAAAGTTATTTAGATTTAAAGTGGTGATGATTACAACCCCAAACACTTCACCATGTGCTAATTTCATCCATTTAAATAAATTTTAAATTTAAATAATTCATATTTGAATTAAATTAAAATCATTTAAATTTGAGAGCATAAACCTCAAAATTCATTAAGTAGAATGACATCTTACCTAAACCAGTTTTGCGTGGGTGGCATGGAAGTGGGAAAATATACTATCATTCAGTCGGTCTAGAATATTTCAAAGGGTCATCGTTACTCATACTGTGTCCAATTGGAGTGTCATTTATTGTGCCATGAAGAGAGTGGAAAGGTCCTTTCAATGAACCAACTGACCATGATATTTAAACATTTCAGGTAATGAACGTTCGGGTTCCGTCTTCACTGTTGCTTCACACAAACTTAGTTATGTGAGTTCATGTGTTATATGTGTTGTATAGACTCTTTGTTCACCCATTGTAGCTGAGATAATGTGTCAGTAGCACAAAATTATAAATCCGCAAAAACAACCAATTGACGTTTGAGGCACTTAACACGGTTTCAGAGCGAGGAGGACCAATTTTTTTTTAAGATGTTTTTCAAATCCAATGAAATGCCTACAAATGTTATGGTTAACTCCTTTGATGCTAGATGACACTTTCATGACCATGGTTTTGTCATAAAATCAAGAAGTGCAAAGTAAACACACTGATATGGTATGTGAATGGAAGTTATTGGCGACACAGACAAGTTTGATTATCACTGTGATCATGAAGCAGATCAGGCACTGTGGGTATTAGTAATCAACTACCCACTTAGGTGTAGAAATCTTAGTCATCGAAAATGGTAGGAGACTAAGTGATGGCACAACAAGAAGGATCAGACCTAGAGAAGGATAAGATAGGTCTCAAGATGAAAGTGTGTTTTACTGACTGAGTGGGTGATGGTCAGAGAAAGAAGATCACCATCAATGCATTCATTGTCGATGAGGGGTTGACACCCTTCTGCTGGTGCAATGATGACAGAGGAAGTGCATCGGTGAGGGAGAGATGAACCTCACCAATACACATTATATTAGGGAGAAAGGGAGGAGCATTGTCAATATGCGAGGTATCAATGAAGGTGTTACGAGGAAAATCTCTCTATGGCTAGAGGCAAACCACAACATATGAAATGACACCCAGAAATCAACTCTAATCTCAAGTATGGTATATAAATGAAATGCTAACAAGTGAATCCTAGAAGCGTAACTCGTCCGGACATTCAAAGAAGACCACTGTTGAGCACACGACCCAAAGCTTTATACTTGCAACTTGTCATCAACAACAAAGATACTCAAGCATGTGGTAATGATATATAATGTTAGCATATAAATTAGCATGACCCATTAACATACATAACAAATACACCCATGGAAAGAAATATCAATATTTGCAAGATATCAATTGGACAAGAAAAGAGTATTTCTATTAAAATAATCAACATAAGTACATAGGTGACAAACTTCTGCAACGACACATAACGAAACCGAGAAACTAAGTCCCTCCAGCTGGGCCTCCACCACTTCAATCCTCCACAAAGGAAAGCTCACAAGTAGGAGTCAATAAAGTTTTCCATCACAAGATAGGAAGAGCTTGGAGGCCGAACACAAGAAGTTCAGTCTTCAAGGACAAAGGGATGCAGACTCAGTTATGAGGTGAAATTTCTCCAGAGTACCTTTGCTCTCAACATGATGAATTGTCCTCAAGGCTTATATATGGCTCAATTTATAGCCTCTAAATTGAATTGAAGGGTTGAATCGAAGCATTTCCAGTATATGAAAGGTCAAGGATCATGGATATCATGACATGGCATGGACACCCGACACATATTTTTTTTTTGAGCACCAAACCCGATGTACATGGGCTGTAATGGAGCAACCTACATATATGGATAAAAATGTGTATTTTTAGCTCTCGAATGATTAAAAAAAGAAATTTAAGTTTGTAGAGGGAAATGAAAGGCCATCAAAGCAAGATGCATGGAGTGTGAAAAAAAATTCTATAGCAGATGCTCCCTAATGTTTGAGGTCAGAGGAGTATCCGTGATGGCCGGAATACATTATAATTCTGATAGGTGGAGTAATGAAGACTCAGATGGAAGTACTAGTTACTCATGAGAATATTACAATTCATATTGACTCTGTACACATGGATGCCAATATGAGTTACATTGCAGATCCATGTGGATATATATCAAAGAACTATTCATGTCCATGAATAGGCAATATAAAGTGGAAATATACCATAGGATATCATAGTGACGAACAAGACATAGTGGAGTCCAGTCTCAAAATCAAACGAAGATAATTGTATACAATGGAGTACAATTTCATCTTCCATGATTATTGAAGTCATATAGGTACTGGTCCGATGAAAGAAAACAATAGATATGGGGGCTGCTATTATAAGCTAGAGGTCTTCTACACTATCCGTTGAAGGTGCAAGTGTACATTATGTGAATAGAGGAGTTGAATTCGAACACAATGAGACTTCATTTGATTACTAGTCATTAAGGGATATCGTTAACAAACATGAGACAAGCAACCAATAATGAAAGTAGGTGTAAAGGCACTGAGTACATTCAACACGTGTGAATAAGAGTGTTGAGTTCAAACACTTGAAGAATCCATTAATCATGAGACATTGATGCATTCCCAACTATCGAAGGCAGGAGAACCTGCCACTAATGACTGCAAGCCTCTAGGTACTCATAGGACTCTAGATCTCGATTCCATAATAGATGAGTTGATGTTAATGGAAGGAAACATGCTGAAGGGAGAGCATTAAGGAATCTCTCATCATTCAATGTGAGGTACAAAGAAATATCTTGATGATTAGGAGGAGCACAGACGAATAGGATGTTCACGAACCAACGACCACGTGCATCTCTCGCATGCACCAGATGCAAGTAGTACATGAAAGAGACCCTTTGAGTAGCATCCAATAATGAAAACTTCTGACAAAGGCGGGGAAACCACCAATAAGGATAATGGAATCCAAGACACTGCATGAATCCCAATGTGTGAATAGATTTATTGTCATTGAACACAAGGGAAACCCCCCATTTAGCGACCAATGAGGAGATGCCATTTGTTGGGTTAAAGATTACCTACCAATGATGAATGTAGGCCCAGGGTGCAAGGTAAGACAACAACTTCATGTGATTCGAAGATTCACTAAGGGTATGGATGACATCCAAAGTCAAGAGTTTTGAGGAATGGCCAACATAGGCTTATACTTAATTTGAACAAGAGCATAAGAAAATTGTATAACTGAGGCATCATAGACTTAACCTTGAGAATTCACAAAAGTTTGTGACGTAGGAGGCATCAACAAAATCTCCGTAGGGATTGGAAGAATAACCAGTCGTTGGAGTACACTCTAGATAACAAGTTTAGCTTCTTAAGATCGTGTTAAACCCAAACCTTGGATGAAATGGAATCAAGAGTTTGTGGTCTTTTCAAAGGTGACACAAATGCTGCCGATAGGAGATAATATTCATTTCCCTCTCGTATTTTTTT
Organism: Picea mariana; assembly: GCA_032191745.1. Lineage (NCBI taxonomy): Eukaryota > Viridiplantae > Streptophyta > Pinopsida > Pinales > Pinaceae > Picea > Picea mariana. The sequence continues at coordinate 62,426 of JASDQU010012598.1, forward strand.
GTTTTTTTCATAGTCAAAGAAATGTTATGATACAAGAGAGGAAATGAGTGTCATGAGTAAACAACTAGTTCCAAGAAGTGGAACATACCTATGCTCAATGCAACAGAATGCATGTGGGGCATGGAAACTAAGTGGAATGTTTCCTCTATGGGTAAAGGGTGTCAAAATACAAAGGATATATGAAATAAACTGCTTGGATAATGCTGAGAATTGTTGGGGAAAGAGAATTATAATGAGAAAGTAGGAGTCGATAATAGGCTCAACAATGCAAGCATGATAATGGGATGTGATTACAACTTAACTCAACAAGTGTCATTTTTCGTAGATGTTAGTCCCCTAGGCCCGAAAAAGTATAAAATAATACCCAAGAGAACTCTTCTAGCCAATGCTGACCAAAGTATTCATTTTTCGTTAGTCTACTTGGTCTAGAAAAGGGTTAAACTTATACCAAAATAGACGTCCTTTCAAATCCATTTAACAAGTGTGAAAGAAACAAGTTCACTTGGAAATCTTTTCGTTTTAAAGGATTCTTGAAAAGAGATTAACTAAGACTTGAAAAGTACAATATGCACAGATGACTACATAGCCTTGTGACTTATGCATAGTAGTTATCAAGGTAGGTCCCATTGCTAGACCCAAGCCAAGGGATTTTTTGGTCATCAAATTGTAAATTTTCTAGTTCAGGAGGAGGTCGAAAATCCAAAATCATAGCTTCAAATATAGCCTCATATGAAGGCAACTCAACATCCATGAAATCGAGGCTTGATAACTCAAAAATGCATGGGCTCAAGGTCTAAAAAAAATAAAATTAGAATCAATATGAAACTTTGGATTACTTAGGCCCATATGGGTAGAATAGGGCTTTTGTATAGGTCTTATGTCGAAAGCCAACAACTTACTGGTACCTAAAAATAGCTTGGGAGGACCCAGAACTTGCCAAGTTGAGGAGGATAAAAAACTTGCAGAGGATCCTTCATCTACAATACATCGACGAACACCCATTATTTGGAAGGGTGCATACGAAGGAAGGCGAGGCTCTACAATATCATTCCAATCAAAGGAAACCATCCTAGGACTTGGAGGGAGTGTACGTGGAGAGAGTGTAATGATCCCTTATTCAGAAGGTACATAACTAGAAATGCTAATGACATGGTCAAAAGATACATCACCCCCAAAAGAATAGTGGTATTGACTGAATACTGCATTGGAAATTTCATTTCCTTAGACATGTCACTCTCCAAGAGAAGAGTGGGATCAACCGAATATTGCATCGGCACGAACACTTATTCAACCGTTAGTTGAATAGGATGCAAGAAAACATGATCAATAGACATATCATTCCCCAAAATAGGAGTGGTGTTGGCAGAATATTGCATCGACACGACCACTGGTTGAAAAAGATGTGAGACGACATGGTCCAGAGATGAATCACTCCCCAAAATAGGAGTGGTGTCAGCCAAAGATTGCATCGACACTACCGTTGTATCAACCAAAGAAGGATTAGAATGTTGGGAAACCAAAGACAACTTAAAAAATGAAGGGCCACTAGACAAGGATTGTGCTTCTCGTACCACTGTAATAGTAGGGCACAAACGAGTTCGGTGATATCCTTTGCAAAGTATACAAAGGAACTTGGGATTACGTCCTATACTTCTAAGCTTCTCAATCATATCAATCCCCCAAGAATGACTTGCAGTGGTCGATGACATGCTCCTACAATGACTTGCAGAGTCTAGTAGTTGATCTCCAACATGACTTGCAGAGGTTGGTGATGTTTTTCCAGTCTGACTAAAAGTGACTAGAGTTGTGCCCCCAGCATGAATTGCAGTAGCTGGTTTCTTTTCCCTAGCATGACTTGCAGAGGTTGGTGACAGTTCTCCAACATGACTAGCAGAGGTTGGTGACTTAATCCCTGTATGACTCACATTGACTGGACTTGTGCTTCCGGCATGACTTACAGAGGCTAGTTGCTTGTCCCCAACATGACTTGTAGAGGCTGGTGACATGTCTCCAACATGACCAGCATAGGTTGGTGACTTAATGCCAGTGTGACTTGCAGTGACTGATTTGTGCTTCCATCATGACTTGCAACGGCTAGTTGCGACAACTAAGACCATGGTCCCGAGAAATATTGGTTTTGAGAGATAGCAGGCCAAAGAAAGTTATGGAATACACCATGGACCTACCCGATAGGATAGTATCTTCCTCCCAACTGATTCATAAAAGTTTTTAAGGGCATCATCACTGAGGAAGCCGCTTACGAGGAGAAAACAACTTGACATGGCTTACTCATGTGAGGATATATGTTTCCCCTAGACAAAGGAAATTTTTGCGAGGGGTTGCCCATAATATAAAACTAACTCCTCTCAGACGAAACACCAAAGGTTAGAGGGAGTATTTCCATGATAAAATTGTTCATAGGAACCAACATAGCAGAAGAAGGATAGATGGATGGGATGTAAGAAGAAGAATCACTGCCCATTTGAGCACTCCATCTTGGAAAAGTGTAGATAGGATTGTGTCCAGAGGAAGAAGGGGTCCATTTTCTTACTGTGGGAGTTGGTTGAGGGATACGACCCCCACCAAACAAAAAAGGGGTATAAGGAGATTTTGTTCTCTCAGACCTAAAATTAGGACTCACGGTAGATGATGAAACAAAGGATGAAAAGTGCAGAGTCATGTTTGTCATACCAAAAGAGAAAGGATTAGAGGCATTGAATGAGTATTGTGATTTGGCGTACCACTTGGAAATACAAAAGGATTCATCCCCATGTACTGAGCAGAGACCATGAGCTGGGTAGCGCTAACTGAAGGAGTCACAGGGGCTCCACCAACCATAGCAGTCAAAACTCACGACGCAATACAAAATCCTAAGGCCAACTAATAATCAAAGAGCACAGTCCTAAATAAATAAAAAGGACAATGCACACAAACAAGATATGATGGATGAAAGGGACCTCCCGAACTAAAGTAGGTATGCCTTGCCCAGGATGGGCCTGAGACTTCAAAACAATACCGCGGAGGTGTCAGAATCAGTTATAAGGACCCTCGTAGGCTTCACAAAGCAGCCAGTCAGATCCCCCCAGAGGGGAAATCCTCCATAAAGTTTATGTGCTATGTGATCCCTATCTAACTAAAGGTTCTTGCAAAATAACCCTTGCAAGCAACCTATGCGGCTACCTAGGTCAAGAAACTAGAGTCACCATGATATAACCGATGCACAGGCAAGTAGTCATAAGTATGGTCCACCGTATGGGCAGGGTAACCAAGACTGAATTCTCTAAAGCACTGCCTCTCAAGGATGTAAGGGCAACAACGAGACCCCTAGATATGAATAGAACCCCATAAATATCTCTGAAGCTAGGAATGTATTAGAGGGCTATATATGCAACCAACTTCAGGCGAACTCGTGCTTAACTCGGGTGTGAGTGAAGCCTCCTGACGTCACCAATTACACAAAGGGTTTCACCACTCTCTGGTTAGACACATATGTTGAGTTTTATATCCTTGGAGAATTTTACTCACCAAATCCTATTCCAAGGCTCTAGGTCCTATACTTGTTTGTGTACCCTGAAAAACAAAATCATTTCTTATCAATTTTAATTATTCAACGTTAATTGTAATGGTTTCTGCTTACTCAAGAGGTGTGATCATGAAATTGATGGTATTACGACTCAACATATATAAAATAAGAAAATATAAAAACATTGTTAAGTACTAGTCTTGAATTTCAATGAGATGGTATGCTTCTAAATGTTGTTTGCAAGATGCAATCTCTACAATTTCATTGAAGTGCAATCTTTCCTAATATGCCAAAACTAATGCAAAGTAGACAAAAGTGAAAATGCTATAAGTAAAATGCAAGAAAGAAAAAAAAAATGTATTTTCAATATAATGAAAAGAAAATGCAAGGACTGGATAACAACCTCACGGGTAGACCCTACTATAAGAAAAGGACACAAGCCAAGTAGGGTACCAAGAAGAAACTACCCAGACCAGTATGCAAGGACAACAAATGAGAAAAATGACAAGAAAGGAGTTCGCCAAAAATATTCACCAATAAGGCGGCTTCCTATCACTCTGTAGGCACTTAACAATCAGAATAGGGACCCAAGAAGTCTGAGAAACTAGCAAAACTCACCCAACAAACACCAAACTTGGCCAAAAAGACTTAGAAAATGCTGTACACAATTGTTCAGGGAACATAAGCATATGTATGCACCCTAAACACACACAACCCGAGCATGTACCCACCCTAAACACATACAACCCGTGTATGTATGCACCCTAGAAACATATAGCCCATGTATGTACGCACCCTAAACACAAACAGATCGTGTATGTCTGCAGCCTAAACATAGATAGCCCAAGTATGTACACACCCCAAACATTGACAACCCACGTATGTATGCACCCTAGACACAGACAACCCGCATATGTACACAACTGTGAAGGGAAAACCCAGGTATGCCAAAGAAGACATTTCTAGGAAAGGATTAAGCCAATGAACTCGAATATCTAGCAAGGTATAGATTGTTAAGCAACACGAGACACAAAAACTTAGGAAAAAAAAGAGAAAATAGAGGAGAAAAAACACCCAATACCCTAAAAGGGAGATCTTCCCCAATGGAGTCTCCAATTATGTTAAAAGGAAAACCTCTCTATGGCTAGGAGAAAACCACAAAAGATGGAATGACACCCAAAAATCAACTCTAATATCAAGTATGATATATAAATGAAATGCTAACAAGAGAAGGATGAAACCCTACCTCATCCGGGTGTTCGAACAAGACCACTGTTGAGAACACAACCCAAAGCTTTATACATGCAACTTGTCCTCAAAAACCAAGATACACAAGCATGTGGTAATGATATATAATGTTAGCATATAAATTTGCATAATACATTAACATACATAACAAATATGCCCATGGAAAGAAATATAAATATTTTCAAGATATCAATTGGATGAGAAAAGAGTATTTCTATTAATGTAATCAATAAAAGTACATAGGTGACAAACTTATGCAACGACACATATCAGAACCGAGAAACTAAGTCCCTCTAGTTGGGCCTCCACCACTTCAATCCTCCACAAATGCAAACTCATAAGTAGGATTCAATGAAGTTCTCCATCACAAGATAGGAAGAGCTTGGGGGTTGAACACAAGAAGTTTAGACTTCAAGGACAAAGGGATGCAGACTCAATTATAAGGTGAAATTTCTCCAGAGTATCTTTTCTCTCAATATTATGAATTTTCCTCAAGTCTTGTATATGGCTCAATTTATAGCCTCCAAATAGAATTGAAGGGTTGAGTCAGAGTGTTTCTAGTATATGGAAGGTCAAAGGTCATGGATCTCATGACATGGCATGGAAACCTAACACATTTTTTATTTTTTGAGCACCAATCTCGATGTACGTGGGTTGTAATGGAGAAACCTGCATATACGCGAGTTTTCTAACAGGTAGGTCGTGTATATGGACAAAAATGTGTATTTTTAGCTATGGAGTGATCAAAAAGGGGAATTTAAGTCTGTAGAGGGAAATGGAAAGCCATCAAAGCAATATGCATGGAGTATGGAAAAATTTTCTATAACAGAAGGTGAAGGGAGGTCCACCAATGAAAGGAACATGTATGGAAAGGGTAATTGTGTGAATGTTTATGGTGTACCGACATTTATCATGCTAACTTTATCGGTGATAAATATGTTTGTTGGTGAGTTTTAGCCGGAGCACTCTAGTGTATCATCCAAGTTTGAGGGGAGGTGGTCGATGTATTGGTGATGAAATCGCTAGCGCGCCGATATTGGTTGTGTTGGCGGAAGAAAGAATGCATTCATCAATACGCTATGTATCGGTGAAGGAAGAGGGAACTTGTTGAAGTATGGATCGATGGGTCAAAGAGATCTGAAGAGAAACTGTAAATGGTAAGGC
>JASDQU010012598.1:86174-114381 GCA_032191745.1 Picea mariana
TCTGCCCGAGAGGGTGTTGTGTACCGATTTTTTCCAAAGAAGCCATGCCGAGTCCTCAACTAGCCAGAGAGGTCTGCACACGCTAACTCGACACTTAATGGCTCAGCTACTCCCCTTGCAGGAGCCATGCACAGTTAAGGTAGCATATGACGAAGAAGATCCATCTGAGTTTGACTGAAGGGACACCACGCCTTGGATGACTGAGCATGCCTCTATTAGGTGAATTTTTCTGAGTATATAGACTCAGTCTTTGTATTTGTAAAGGGTCGGTGGTTGAGCTAGGATCCCCTTCTGTAAGTTTTGATGAAGCACTGGTCGCTCGGGTTAATGTATAAGGCATTTGAGACATCTTACTTTATAAATGTCAGCGTCTTTTTCCATCTCTTTGTTTACTGTGTTAGAAAATCTCAGAATTGGAGGATCCAGTCGAGTTGTGCTGTTGTAGGATGATGTAGGTTGGATCAATGCAACAGTCGCAGTGTTTCTAATCAATTCTTGTGTTTTCTTAGCGCTGGAATGGCTTGGAACTGGAGGATCCAGTCGAGTCACCCTTCAGCTCCTTGAAACTCTGGACCAAGAGGATCTTGGCTTTTGAGTTTTTCTTCCTCAAGCTTCTGAAGGCCTGTTTCCCGAGGCAGTCTTGCTCACCCTTCTCACAAGTCTTCCATCTACCACCCTTTAATCAACTTACTGACAGAAGTTGGATCAAGACCTCCCTTGCTTTCTACATACCAGACCCTGGTTCCTGTGTCAATGCTTCTTTCCTGGGTCTCTTTCCATTCGACCACCCCCATTTATTAAATCGTGACATAAAAACTGATGGGTGTCGGGCTCTGCTCCTGCAAGCAATCCAGGAGTGACTTCCGTCGCCAACGACTGGGATCATGAAGCAGATCAGGCAATGTGGGTATTAGTCATCAACTACCCACTTAGGTGTAGAAATCTTAGTCATCGAAAATGGTAGGAGACTAAGTGATGGCACAACAAGAAGGATTGGACCTGGAGAAGGATAAGATAGGTCTCAAGATGAAAGTGTGTTTTGCTGACTGAGTGGGTGATGGTGAGAGAAAGAAGATCACCATCAATGCATTCATTGTCGATGAGGGGTTGACACCCTTCTGTTGGTGCAATGATGACATAAGAGGTGCATCGGCGAGATAGAGATGAACCTCACCAATACACATTGTATTGGGGAGAAAGGGAGGAGCATTGTCAATATGCGAGGTATCGGTGAAGGTGTTATGAGGAAAATCTCGCTATGGCTAGAGGAAAAACACAACATATGGAACGACACCCAGGAATCAACTCTAATATCAAGTATGTTATATAAATGAAATGCTAACAAGAGAATCCTAGAAGCCTAACTCGTTCAAACATTCGAAGAAGACCACTGTTGAGCACACGGCCCAAAGATTTATACTTGCAACTTGTCCTCAACAACCAAGATACTCAAGCATGTAGTAATGATATATAATGTTAGCATATAAATTAGCATAACCCATTAACATACATAACAAATACACCCATGGAAAGCAATATAAATATTTGCAAGATATCAATTGGACGAGAAAAGAGTATTTCTATTAAAATAATCAACATAAGTACATAGGTGACAAACTTCTGCAACGAAACATGTCGAAATCGAGAAACTAAGTCCCTCCAGCTAGGCCTCCACCACTTCAATCCTCCACAAAGGAAAGCTCACAAGTAGGAGTCAATAAAGTTTTCCATCACAAGATAGGAAGAGCTTGGGGGCCGAACACAAGAAGTTCAGTCTTCAAGGACAAAGGAATACAGACTCAGTTATGAGGTGAAATTTCTCCAGAGTATCCTTGCTCTCAACATGATGAATTGTCCTCAAGGCTTATATATGGCTCAATTTATAGCCTCCAAATTGAATTGAAGGATTAAGTTGAAGCGTTTCTAGTATATGGAAGGTCAAGGATCATGGATATCATGACATGGCATGGACACCCGACACATTTTTTATTTTTTGAGCACCAAACCCGATTTACGTGGGCTGTAATGGAGCAACCTGCGTATATGGATAAAAATTTGTATTTTTAGCTCTCGAATGATTAAAAAAAGGAATTTAAGTTTGCAGAGGGAAATGAAAGGCCATCAAAGCAAGATGCATGGAGTGTGAAAAAAAATTCTATAGCAGATGCCCCCTAATGTTTGAGGTCAGAGGAGTATCCGTGATGGCCGAAATACATTATAATTCTGATAGGTGGAGTAATGAAGACTCAGATGGAAGTACTAGTTACTCATGAGAATATTACAATTCATATTGAATCTGTACACATGGATGGCAATATGAATTACATTGCAGATCCATGTGGATATATATCAAACAACTATTCATGTCCATGAATAGGCAATATAAAGTGGAAATATACCATAGGATATCATAGTGACAAACAAGACATAGTGGAGTGTGGTCTCAAAATCAAATGAAGATAATTGTATACAATGGAGTACAATCTCATCTTCCATGATTACTGAAGTCATATAGGTACTGGTCCAATGAAAGAAAATAATAGATATGGGGGATGCTACTATAAGCTATAGGTCTTCTACACTATCCGTCGAAGGTGCAAGTGTACATTATGTGAATAGAGGAGTTGAATTCGAACACAATGAGACTTCGTTTGATTACTAGTCATTAAGGGATATCGTTAACAAACATGAGACAAGCAACCGATAATGAAAGTAGGTGTAAAGGCACTGAGTACATTCAACACATGTGAATAAGAGTGTTGAGTTCAAACACTTGAAGAATCCATTGATCAGGAGACATTGATGTATTCCCAACTATCAATGGCAGGAGAACCTGCCACTAATGACCGCAAGCCTCTAGGTACTCATAGGACTCTAGATATCGATTCCATAATAGATGAGTTGAAGTTGATGGAAGGAAAACCGTTGAAGGGAGAGCATTAAGGAATCTCTCATCATCCAACATGAGGTACAAAGCAATATCTTGATGATTAGGAGGATCACAGACGAATAGGATGTTCACAAACCAATGACCATGTGCGTCTCTCGCATGCACCAGATGCAAGTAGTACATGAAAGAGACCCTTTGAATAACATCCAATAATGAAAACTTCTGACAAAGGTGGGGAAACCACCAATAAGGCTAATGGAATCCAAGACATTGAACGAATCCCAATGTGTGAATAGATTTATTGTCGTTGAACACAAGGGAAACCCCCCATTTAGCGACCAATAAGGAGATGCCATATGTTGGGTTCAAGGTTACCTACCAATGATGAAAGTAGGCCTAGGGTGCAAGGTAAGACAACAACTTCATGTGATTCTAATATTCACTAAGGGTATCGCTGACATCCAAAGTCAAGAGTTCTAAGGAATGGCCAACATAGGCTTATACTTTCTTTGAACAAGAGCATAAGACAAATGGATAACTGAGGCATCATAGAATTAACGCTGAGCATTCACAAAAGTTTGCGACATAGGAGGCATCAACAAAATCTTCGTAGGGATTGCACGAATAACCAGTCACTAGAGTAGACTCTAGGTAACATGTTTAGCTTCCTAAGATTGTGCTAAACCCAAACCTTGGATGAAATGGAATCAAGAGTTTGTGGTCTTTTCAAAGGCGACACAAATGTTGCCGATAGGAGATAATATTCATTTCCCTCTCGTATTTTTTTGTTTTTTTCATAGTCAAAGAAATGTTATGATACAGGGGAGGAAATGAGTGTCGCGAGTAAGCAACTAGTTCCAAGAAGTGGAACATACCTATGCTCAATGCAACGGAACGCATGCGGGGCATGGAAACTCAATGGAATGTTTCCTCTACGAGTAAAGGGTGTCAAAATACAAAGGATATATGAAAGACACTGCTTGGATAATGCTGAGAATTGTTGGGGAAAGAGGATTATAATGAGAAACCAGGAGTCGATAATAGGCTCAACAATGCAAGCATGATAATGGGATGCGATTACAACTTAACTCAACAAGTGTCATTTTTCGTAGATGTTAGTCCCCTAGGCCCAAAAAAGTATAAAATAATACCCAAGAGAACTCTTATGGCCAATGGTGACCAGAGTATTCATTTTTTGTTAGTCTACTTGGTCTAGAAAAGGGTTAAACTTATACAAAAATAGACATCCTTTCAAAGCCATTTAACGAGTGTGAAAGAGACAAGTTCACTTGGAAATATTTTCATTTTAAAGGAGTCTTGAAAAGAGCTTACCTAAGACTTGAAAAGTATAATATGCATAGACGACTTCATAGCCTTATGAATTATGCATAATAGTTATCTAGGTAGGTCCCATTGCTAGACCCAAGCCAAGGGATTTTTTGGTAATCAAATTGTAAAGTTTCTAGTTCAGGAGGAGGTCAAAAATCCAAAATCATAGCTTGAAATATAGCCTCATATGAAGGCAACTCAACATCCATGAAATTGAGGCTCGATAGCTCAAAAATGCCTGGGCTCAAGGTCTAAAAACAATAAGATTAGACTCAATATGAAACGTCGGATTACTTAGGCCCATAGGGGTAGGATAGGGCTTTTGTGTAGGTCTTCTGTCGAAAGCCAACAACTTACTGGTACCTAGAAAAAGATTGGGAGAACCCAAAACTTTCCAAGTCAAGGAGGATAAAAAACTTGCAGAGGATCCTTCATCTACAATACATCGACGAACAACCATTATCTAGAAGGGTGCATAAGAAGGAAGGTGAGGCTCTACAATATCATTCCAATCAAAGGAAACCATCCTAGGACTTGGAGGGAGCGTACTCAGAGAGAGTGTAATAATCCTTTGCTCAGAAGGTACATAACTAGAAATGCTAATGACATGGTCAAAAGACACATCACCCCCAAAAGAATAGTGGGATTGACCGAATATTGCATTAAAAATGTCATTTCCTTAGACATGTCACTCTCCAAGAGAAGAGTGGGATCAACCGAATATTGCATTGGCACGACCAATTCTTCAACCATTGGTTGAATAGGATGCGAGGCAACATGGTCAATAGACATATCATTCCCCAAAATAGGAGTGGTGTCAGCCGAATATTGCATCGACACGACCACTGGTTGAACAAGATGCGAGATGACATGGTCCAGAGATGAATCAATCCCCAAAATAGGAGTGGTATCAGCCAAAGATTGCATCGACACTACCATTGTATCAACCAAAGAAGGATTAGAATGTTGGGAAACCAAAGATGACTTAGAAACTGAAGGGCCACTAGACAAGGATTGCGCTTCTCATACCACTGTAATAGCAGGGCACAAACGAGTTAGGTGATATTATTTTCAAGGTATACAAAGGAACTTAGGATTACGTCCTATACGTCTAGGCTTCTCAATCATATCAATTCCCCAAGAATGACTTGTAGTGGCCGGTGACATGCTCCTATAATGACTTGCAAAGGCTAGTAGTTGATCTCCAACATGACTTGCAGAGGTTGGTGATGTTTTTTCAGTGTGAATAGAAGTGACTAGAGTTGTGCCCCCATCATGAATTGCAGCGGCTGGTTTCTTTTCCCTAGCATGACTTGCAGAGGCTGGTGACAGTTCTCCAACATGACTAGAAGAGGTTGGTGACTTAATGCCTATATGACTCATAGTGACTGGACTTGTGCTTCCATCATGACTTGCAGAGGCTGGTTGTTTGTCCCCAACATGACTTGTAGAGGTTGGTGACAGGTCTCCAACATGACTAGCATATGTTGGTGACTTAATTCCAGTGTGACTTGCAGTGACTGGACTTGTTTTTCCATCATGACTTGCAGTGGCTGATTGCGACAACTGAGACCATGGTCCCGAGAAATACTGGTTTTGAGAGATAGCAGGCCAAATAGTGTTATGGAATACACCATGGACCTGCCCGATAGGATAGTATCTTCCTCCCAACTGATTCATAAAATTTTGTAAGGGCATCATCATTGAGGAAGCTGCTTACGAGGAGAAAACAACTTGACATGGCTTACTCATGTGAGAATATATGTTTCCCCTAGATGAAGGATATTTTTGCGAGGGGTTTCACATAATATAAAACTAACTTCTCTCAGACGAAACACCAAAGGTTAGACGCAGTATTTCCATGATAAAAGTGTTCATAGGAACCAACATAGCGGAAGAAGAATAGATAGATGGGATGTAAGAAGTAGAATGACTTCCCATTTGAGCACTCCATCTTGGAAAAGTGTAGATAGCATTGTGTCCAGAGGAAGAAGGGGTCCAATATCCTACTGTGGGAATTGGTTGAGGGATACGACCCCCACCAAACAAAAAAGGGGTATAAGGAGGTTTTGTTCCCCCAGACCTAAAATTAGGACTCATGGGAGATGACGAAACAAAGGATGAAAAGTGCATAGTCATGTCTGTCATACAAAAAGAGAAAGGATTAGAGGCATTGAATGAGTACTATGATTTGGCGTACCACTTGGAAATACAAAAGGATTCGTCCCCGTGTACTGAGCAGAGACCATGAGCTGGGTAGCACTAACTGAAGGAGTCACAGGGGCTCCACCAACCATAGCAGTCAAAACTCACAACGCAATACAAAATCCTAAGGCCAACTAATAATCAAAGAGCACAGTCCTAAATAAAGAAAAAGGCCAATGCACACAAACAAGATATGATGGATGAAAGGGACCTCCCAACCTAAAGTAGGTATGCCTTGCCTAGGATGGGCCTAAGACTCCAAAACAATACCGTGGAGGTGTCAGAATCAGTTATAAGGACCCTCGTAGGCTTCACAATGCAACCGGTTAGATCCCCCCAGAGGGGAAATCCTCCATAAAGTTTGTGTGCTATGTGATCCCTATCTAACTCAAGGTTCCTGCAAAATAACCCCTACAAGCAACCTATGCGGCTACCTAGGTCAAGAAACGAGAGTCACCATGATATAACCGATGCACAGGCGAGTAGTCATAAGTATGGTCCACCGTATGGGTAGGGTAACCAAGACTAATTTTTCTAAAGCATTGCCTCTCAAGGAGGTAAGGGCAACAATGAGACCCCTAAATATGAATAGAACCCCATAAATATCTTTGAAGCTAGGAAGGTATTAGAGGGCTATATATGCAACCAACTTCGGGCAAACTCGTGCTTAACTCGGGTGTGAGAGAAGCCTCCTGACGTCACCAATTACACAAAGGGTTTCACCACGCTCTGGTTAGACACAGATGTTGAGTTTTATATCCTTGGAGAATTTTACTCACCAAATCCTATTCCGAGGCCCTAGGTCCTATACTTGTTTGTGTGCCCTGAAAAATAAAATCATTTCTTATCAATTTTAATTATTCAACGTTAATTTTAATGGTTTCTGCTTACTCAAGATGTGCAATCATGAAATTGATGGTATTATGACTCAACATATATAAAAGAAGCAAATATAAAAACATTGCTCAGTACTAGTCTTGAATTTCAATGGGATGGTATTTTTCTAAATGTTGTTTGCAAGATGCAATCTCTACAATTTCAATGAAGTGCAATCTTTCCTAATATGCCAAAACTAATGCAAAGTAGCCAAAAGTGAAAATGCTATAAGTAAAATGCAAGAAAGCAAAAAAAATTGTATTTTCAATATAATGAAAAGAAAATGTAAGGACTGAATAACAACCTCACGGGTAGACCCTACTATAAGAAAAGGACACAAGCCAAGTATGGTACCAAGAAGCAACTACCCAAACCAGTATGCAAGGACAACAAATGAGAAAAATGACAAGAAAGGAGTTTGCCAAAAATATTCACCAATAAAGAGGCTTCCTATCACTCTGTAGGCACTTAACAATCAGAATAGGGACATAAGAAGTTTGAGAAACTAGCAAAACTCACCCAAAAACACCAAACTTGGCCCAAAAGACTTAGAAAATTGTGTACGCGATTGTTCAGGGAACATAAACGTATGTACGCACCCTAAACACACACAACCCGAGCATGTACAGACCCTAAACACAGACAACTTGTGTATGTACGCACCCTAGACACATATAGCCCGTGTATGTATGCACCCTAAACACAGACAGATCGTGTATGTCTGCAGCCTAAACATGGATAGACCGAGTATGTACGCACCCTAAACATTGACAACCCACGTATGTATGCACCCTAGACACAGACAACCCGCGTATGTACACAACTGTCAAGGGAAAACCCGGGTATGCCAAAGAAGACATTGCTAGGCAAGGATTAAGCTAATCAACTCGAATATCTAGCAAGGTATAGACTGTTAAGCAACATGAGACACAAAAAATCAGGAAAAAAAAGAGAAAATAAAGGATAAAAAACACCTAATACCCCAAAAGGGAGATCTTCCCCAATGGAGTCTCCAATTATGTTAAGAGGAAAATCTCTCTATGGCTAGGGGAAAACCACAAAAGATGGAATGACACCCATAAATCAACTCTAATATCAAGTATGATATATAAATTAAATGCTAACAAGAGAAGGATGAAAGCCTACCTCGTCCGGACGTTCGAACAAGACCACTATTGAGAACACGGCCCAAAGCTTTATACATGCAACTTGTCCTCGACAACCAAGATACACAAGCATGTGGTAATGATATATAATGTTAGCATATAAATTAGCATAATACATTAACATACATAACAAATATGCCCATGGAAAGAAATATAAATATTTTCAAGATATCAATTGGACGAGAAAAGGGTATTTCTATTAATGTAATCAATAAAAGTACATAGGTGACAAACTTATGCAACGACACATATCAGAACCGAGAAACTAAGTCCCTCTAGTTGGGCCTCCACCACTTCAATCCTCCACAAATGCAAGCTCACAAGTAGGAGTCAATGAAGTTCTCCATCACAAGATAGGAAGAGCTTGGGGGTTGAACACAAGAATTTTAGACTTCAAGGACAAAGGGATGCAGACTCAATTATGAGGTGAAATTTCTCCAAAGTATCTTTTCTCTCAATATTATGAATTTTCCTCAATTCTTTTATATGGCTCAATTTATAGCCTCCAAATAGAATTGAAGGGTTGAGTCAGAGTGTTTCTAGTATATGGAAGGTCAAGGATCATGGATCTCATGACATGGCATGGAAACCTGACACATTTTTTATTTTTTGAGCACCAATCCTGATTTACGCGGGTTGTAATGGAGAAACCTGCATATACGCGAGTTGTCTAATAGGTAGGTAGCGTATATGGACAAAAATGTGTATTTTTAGCTATGGAGTGATCAAAAAGGGGAATTTAAGTCTGCAGAGGGAAATGGAAAGCCATCAAAGCAATATGCATGGAGTATGGAAAAATTTGCTATAACAGAAGGTGAAAGGAGGTCCACCATTGAAAGGAACATGTATGGAGAGGGTAATTGTGTGAATGTTTCTGGTGTACCGACGTTGATCATGCTAACTTTATCAGTGATAAATATGTTTGTTGGTGAGTTTTAGCTGAAGCACTCTAGCGTATCATCCAGGTTTGAGGGGAGTTGGTCGATGTATTGGTGATGAAATCACTAGCGCGCAGATATTGGTTGTGTTGGCAAAAGAAAGAATGCATTCATCAATACGCTATGTATCAGTGAAGGAAGAGGGAACTTGTTGAAGTATGGATTGACGGGTCAAAGAGATTTGAAGAGAAACTGTAAATGGTAAGGCGAGAAGAGTGGTAGGAAAAACTTGGGCTTAGCCACTTGCATGAGAGAGGGGGGCGGGGGTTCTAGTAGGAAGATTTGAATGGGGGGGGAATTTCTTCTCTTAGAGAGATGATAAGAGAAGAAAATTTGGAGGTTATTGTGCGTGCTCAAAAAATGGCGACACACTGATTGAAGCCAAAATATATACTAATCTTTCCTAACTGATAAGAAGAAAATGTAGAGGGTCATAAGACTACTTTTAAGATCCGAAATTATGGAAATAATGTGCAACAATTACCCGAAAGATGCCATTGTCAGGGGTTCATTAGTGATGCTTGCATGTCGGCTAGTGGAGCTCGTTTTCTATAAATAGAGTACGAGTTATGATGATATTTATTTTCTTAAACTACGTCAATGATTCAATTTGGTATCTCTATCATGGGGTAATATAGATTTGGGATAAAGAAATATTTTTCACCACACACACACACACACACATCTTGCAGGTGTTTCTCAATTCACCTCGAGCGTCCATAGCCTCGCGAGAGTCACCACAGCCTCATAGACCTTGCTCCGCTTCCAGTGAGAATCCATAGTCTCGACGAAGATATATGCATGTCCCCTAGTCTGGTCAAACTTTCTTTTCCATTCCTTCCTAGTTTATTTAGTGCATTCTTAACATTTGATAGATGGGGAAAACGATGGCCTTTTATCCTGATGAGGACGACTACCAACTTTTGAGATTTATTTGAATATTTTTCACATCTGAATAAATAAAGTTATCCCTTTTGGTTTTCAGCCTTTAGACTTTGACACTTCACCCTTCACATGAGAAACTACTTAGTGTGTGGGTGGTTCCCCATTACATAGTATCTACTCACCAACCAATATGAAAGGATGATTGTTGATTAACCACTATGTTAAATCATGGTTTAACCATTGTCACAATGCCCGAAGATATTTTTGACTCATGTTCAAATAGAGACCCCTAGTTCATCTCATGATCTTGGAAAGAGATGCTAGATGACTCAATCATGTTTCCAGTGCAGGGGTGCTTCTTGTAAAAGATAAAAAATGGTGAGATTTATATATGTCATCAAATATAATGAAGAATTACAATAAAATAAATTAGAACATGAACCGCCTTTAAGGGAAAAGATGATGTAGAAAGAATGAGAAGAGACTTGTCAAATAAGGAGAAGAACTTGGCTCAAAAACCTACTGCAACTAAAAAAGAGATCTTGGATAAATAATGATCAAATATTTGCACTCAATAGAGAAAGTAACTGAAAAATATATCAAGATACGTAAGTGTTTTCAATAGCATTCAAGGATGTTCATGTATTGCAACTAGTAAGCAACTTACATCCTCTTGATAAGACCAATCCATGTGAAAGCATGTACGGATATTATTTTCATTCAGATTGGATTCATTTCTAGCGTTGGCATAGAATTTCATCCTTCATCATGATTTTATGAAAACTTCAATTTCATCTTTGCATCCTAGTGTTTCAGGGTTAAGAGCTGACCATAAATATAGTTTGTTGTCCACCACATTGCTTTGATTTGGCCATGTGATATCTTCACTCACTCTTTACCTTTTCAACTCCAAAACTTATTCTATAACATGATATACTCGGTTAACCATAGTTCCAATTGTTTACTTGTACCAGTTCCTATTGTAAAAATTCCAGTAGAGAGGTAGAGTAGACATAGTTTCTACCCCGAAGCAATGCATTTGAGAACCATTTGTTGATTAGTATCCTAGAGACTTAAAGATGATTCCTTTTTAGTTGTATTTCCTTTTCCTAGATGAAAATAAAATATTGATATTATATGTAGCATGTCGAATGGCCGAGACACCTTCAAACTTCAAAAGACACCTTAAAACAGTGTTTGTTTTGAGAACCAAGAAAATGATACCATGACACTTAGCGACGTGTTCCTCAAAATATGTTCTTTTAGCAGCTCAGGGTAATAAACCATTCAAATGTGAATGTTAGAGTGGGCTTCGTTGAAGCGAAAGATGAATCTTCCAGTAGAAATTCATAACGAATTATACGCAGGGTTTCCTCACGATAACCAAACTAAGCCAAGCTCTTAGTCAAATGACGAAAAATGAAATGCATCAAATAAAAAGGAGAAATATTTTTTGACTAAACTAACAACATCTCATGGATTTTATTGAATAAATCAATACAAGTCCATATCCATGCTATACAAATGAAAATAAAAGAATATATCTAAACTATGATAGTAGAAATGAAGAAAAATAATTACAATACTTCTATTCCTACTCTAACCTACATTGGCTGAAAAATGGCTAAGTGAAATCATAGTGCCAATGTAACCAACCGAGTAACTCCAAACATGCAACCACATGTCCATTAGAAGTCAGCTACAAAAATTGGAGTAGAGAGAGATCCAAGATAGGAAGAGTTGATTTAGACAAACCTCCACCCAACATGCTAATTTTAGTTGTGTTATGATTCATGTTAAATGTAGACATGTAATATTCCTCCAACCAAGACTCAATTCCATCATAAAATTTACAATGATTAGCATAGAGTTGTTGGAAGGAAATAAAAAATGAGTCACATACCTAATGAGACTCATAAATGGAATTTGCATGAAATATACCTTGTGAGAGAGCCTCAGTGTGGGTTGGAACATTCATTCTATGGATTGAAGCAAGAAATAAGAACTTGACATAATAATCGATTGAAACTGAAGTGCCTCATTATCCAAGAAAACCCCCCTGGGTACACATTTTACATACACTGCATGCTGAGAGGAAAGATGATATATGATTGTTGGATGGAAATGTTGAGAGAAATATGACTCCAAGATTTCTCCTATGACATCAACAAAATCATGTGAGGAGAGTTGGAGGATTAAGATATAATCAAAGGACAAGTGATGCATGTGCCCCTAAGGATTAAAAGGTAATTATAGGGAATATTTAGGTGATGGTGTTTCTTGGATCAACTTGATGTTTCCTATACTTCGTATGGTGATGGGTTGTTCATTTGTTGTGTTTTCCTCACGAGGATCTACAAAATCATTGTGCTCTTCATACTTCATATTTTATGTCGTTAACATCTATGCATTTAGATCATAAATTTCATATTGCACAGGATTAACGAATGATAGGTTGATACTCACATTCAATTCCAGAACAACAAAATATTCATAGAAAACAGAGTCGTCTTGATCAAATTGTGATTTAGTGTGTTCTATAAATTCATATTGTGAAGGATTGATAACATTATGCATCATGGATGGACTATCATTAAGAGAGATTGTTTGATCGATCAAAGTTGGGCACTCTTCTTGTTTTAGTTTATCATTCAGTGTTTTTTTGTTGAAAGAGTAATGTGAATGTTGCACTGCATGATAAATAGGTGAATGCTCATGCGAGTGATTATCATCATATAGATTTGTGCAAAGTGAATGAAGGTCTTCATATTTTTAAAATGATGGGATTTATTCAACAGGAGATTCATCACACACCAGAGCATGTTCATGGTTTTYTAARGGGGAGATAGTAGATGGTTCACACTCTGGGGCTATGGGRTTTAATATTTYTGATAAGGATTCCCCCACAATTGCATAAGAGTGTTGGTCATATATCATGTACCTCATATCCTTTGTGGTTAGATATGAATCTTTTGAATGAGATTTGATTCGAGCACCCAGATTGCACCCTTCAGGAGAAGAGACGAGAAATGAAACCAACCAAATATTTCTTGTTCTGAGGGTTTTTCACTTTCAGAAAATCTTCAATAAATCTACATGAATCTTCAAAATAAATGATCCACAGACTCATTTCCAAGCCTATGGATCTCCGTGAGTTCATTAAAGGGTTCATCATAAACATAACCTGCATGAGAAGCATTGAATATTTACATGAATTTTTTCCATCCATGAATCGATTTCACTGGCAATGTCCTAAACCAGGATTTAATCTTCCCTTCAAATGTGAGGATAAACAATCAACATATTTCATTGTCTCGAACAATATTAAGATTATGTCGAGCAATGTTAAACTTATTGAGATGTGTGAATGGAAAGACATGCCCTTCAACATTTAATTTTGGGTTTAACAAGAGATCAATTGTCTTGGTTGGTATCCCCTCAGTGGGTCTTGGAAGACTCAAAGGGTCATCCCATACAAATATATGGAGAGGAGCCATGGTATGGTTAAAATTTAAGTGAAATGACTCCACATAGTCAGGGTTGTCATCTAACCCTCATTCTAGTGCCAATTCTGTTGACGAGGGAAAAAATTCCCTTTGTCAATGGCAGGGGTTACCACGATAAGAATTCCCAATCACACCTCTCAGCTTTTGGAATAGGGAACCCAGCCAGATTATGGACCAACAACCATTTTTGGTTTTGTTTTTTCCAGTGGCAACCCGGACCACTTATCAGGGTGAAAGGTTGGATGGTTAATATGTAAGTGAAGATGTAAATCAATATTAACTAAAAACATAAAATAAATCTAATCTGCTATAAACCTATCCTATCCTATCTAGGAGCATATTATCGTAACAGAATGAGCAGCGAAAGTGAAACTAACTCTACCAATAGCCTCACTCAGTTGTAATGAAGAAATAAATTTAGATAACACATGCACAAGAATATATAACCAAAATAGTCTAACTCACTATATCACATACATCGAAAACTCATATGCTTAGGATAAAACATGAGAAAGAGAAACAAGAATGCAAGAACAACATTACTTGCATGAGAAAAGTTTATAAGAAAACATGTTCTAATAGCCCATGTGAACAACAAACATTTTGCTAGAAGTAGTTCACAACAAACAACAATGCACATAAGTTGTCTTTTCTATCAAAAGATGACCCAGAGGGATTCTAAATATTAACAACTTCAACAATAGTACATGAAATCTTGAAGGAATGGCTTCTCAATTTTAGTTAACAATGTATTCCCAAAATATTTTGAAAATGTACTATGCTTGAAGAGCCAAAAGCCCTTTCTTTGGGTATAATTCTAGTATTTATTGAACCTCAACATGACCCTTAGCCTTCCACATTCCCTCGTGACCTTTAATTTACCATCCTTTCTTTATTTCCCTCGTTATGATGAGAGAAAAACGACAACAATTACATTTTGAATTTTTCTTCTAGCGCCGGTGAGCCATCATAGATTTTGGCTATAGTGTGCCTCATCCAACATAATGATTGGATTGGGAATTAAGATCTCTGATCCTCATAGGGTTCAGGCTCCATCTTCAATCATTTGAGTTTTATTTCCTTCTCCACTCCTCGTTCTTGTGACAATTACCATTGTTTTTGTTTCCATATCTTCCTTGGCTATAGATCACATTGCAAGGATGCACAATATGACTTCCCCTTGACATTGGTACCTAGAACCATTCAACATGCGACAAATGAGTGACCTTGGAGTAATTTAAAAGGAAACTATTAAAATCAAGCATTCGAACCCATAGAACTAAAACACTAAGTAATTGAGATTTCATATAAAGTTCTATGAGTTCAATTCATGGTTCCTCTGCTCGTGATTGAGGTGTTGTGTTTTCCCGGGGATGTTGATAAGGCATCATATATAAATCAAATGCATAAAATTGGTGAGGAATTTATTAAATCATATAACTAGGAAGTTGTATATCTATAAAATATATTTCCATCGTTATAACTAACATGCGAAACAAACACTTCAGTCAAAAGTTATATCTAAAATACGGAAGGCAATTTGGTAGGGTCATGTTGTTTCAGAGAAGTCTGCATGAAATCCTCCACTATGTACCGGAGCAATTCCTAGGGAGTCCTCTAATTTGAATAAAAGCTTATCCCATGAACTCCTCTAGTGTGAAAAGGAGCTCATAGCATGTAATTTTTTGATTGTTGTATTTGTTTGTTTGTCAATTGTGATTTTCTTTAGGGTGTGCACCATTTTTGAAAAGAATCATGGTGGAGGGGTGGACCATATGAGCCGAGGGATGATTTCTTTGGATCATGCTCATGGTGAACGTTTTTTACTAAGCCCTCCACTCGAAAATCTCACATTACCAAACCTGATAACAAGTTTGGCTGACCCGTTGATTGTAATGACATCAAGCCTCCCCTTTGAGACCTATTCTTTTTAATATTTAATTTATCAATCTCACTTTCTTCATGATATTAGTTTTTGAAATTTCCTTATAGTAGGCATGTCCTCATTATGCCTAGGCACATATCCTTAATTTCCAACATCAAACTACAGAGCTTCCTTTCCATGGATAGTATGGTTGGTGCTCTTTCCCAACACCAAGTTCCTCTCTTGCTTCCCAAAAACCAACTTGAATTTCCTTTTTCTCTCATGAAATATTTGAATCTCACATTTCCCAAAAAGTTGTTGTACTTAGCCCATGTTGTCATAAATTAGTGAGATGACCTTTCCCACCAACCACTCATACATCCATTCAAAATATATTTTGATAATTCAAAGGAGGTAAACATTAATAATGAAATTTCTTGGATTATTGGGCATGCGGAACCCCTTTATCCCCCTCTCTTGTGGTATTTTATCCCACTAATGTTATCGTCGCTCTCGTATCATAACCAATTATCTATTTTGTATTAACAATTTTAATGTACAATTTACATAGCTTATCCCTCGGCCATATTAATCTATATAGGTTCTCTGACCCAAAACATATCGGCCCACCATCCTAAATTTCATTTTCACTAATTAAATTATAACTTAGAGGGATTAAAATTAGGGATGTTATAGGCTAGGTCATAGTTTTGGTTCTTTTTGTTTTCCATGTTGCGAGTACAAACCATGGGAGCACCTAATATATTTTTGAATTGTTATTCACAACTAATGTCCCTATGATTAATAGGTTGATTGAAAGTATTCCTTTTATATATAACATGGAAATTGTATTATCATGTTAGCATAAAAAGAGTTGTTGCAAAGGCAATCCCACATGAGGTCCACGTGATCATCGAGACACAAAGAATATTTTGAGATAGGTCTTCCACAATTTTGATGGAAGAATACATACTTTCTCTCTTTTTTTTTTTATATTGGAGTGAGTCTTACTCCTTATCAAATATTATTGCCTCGATCGAATTTTCAAATTCCTAATGGATGCAAATATGTAGAAATTTTGTTGGCCAACAATAGAGGCTAGGGTTTTTATGGTCCTAATGACAGAGGAGTCTAAATTCTATAGATCTTTGATATGACAAATCGTTTCCAACAATATTACTCAGTTGAATGTTTCACAACACAAACTAAGGATAATAATCCATTCCCTTAGACATAATACTCAATACCTTGGTATGTGACAATGATCTCCTTGAGTGATGTTCTTGATGTACTATGCAACAAGACACCTACAAGTAACTTTATGTAAGGATAGTTTTGTGTGAAACTAAACAAATTTTGATATAGTTAGTATTACATGAAGATAGTTCCATATCTAGTGTGGTACTAATCAAAGGGGTACCAATATAGGTTACAAGGGTATCCAACCATGTGGAATGAATTTTATTTTTTGGGTGTATTCTTCCCCAACAATAATTTTACCCATCGGACAATAGATCTCTTTTTTATTTAAAGACATCAAAACACATCTCTAACCTAAAACAAATATACTAAAATATGGAGGTTTGATGTATTAGGAAAGAGCTCTCATACCACTTGTAGTGTTCCTAAACCATAAGACTTGAAACACAACTAGGTATATATGGAATACAATCATGAAAACGTAGATACAAGAGACAAATAACATGAAATATGTGAAATATACCCTTGTATTATGGTAAGCCAGAAGAAACAAAGAAATTCTCAATTGCTTATTGATGTGAGGTGACCTTCCACTAAGTAAAGTTCCAAATACAACAATAATCTACAAATAATTTCATATGCTTTTATTCACTTTAAATAGATTCTCAATAAATAAATAAAACTAGCTACTTGTGGTCCTATCATTAATGGGTACTAACTATGTAACGGGCCTTACAAAGAAGAACCTTTTACATTAAATAACTATCCACTACTATCTAATGCACCATATTCAACAAGGATGGCCACATGCATCAATTGACTAACTCATAGGTAGCTTAAAGTAGGGAGGTTAGGATAGGACCCTAACATCCAATAGGCCTGATAAAGTGAGCCTTTAGTCGATGAATCCAATATGTTTTCTTACAATTTTTTGTGTAACATGGATGGGTATTGTGATCTTATCCATTGTTTGAAGATTAAAATTACCACATTAGGGACTAAAATTCATTTTAGGGATGATGCAACATGAATAAGTTCCTAAACCACTACATAGACCCTATAAATAGAATATTTTATCCATGTGTATACTATGGTAACCATTACAAGGTTTTACACACAATATATGGGTTTGATGGTCCTATCCCTCATCTAGAGATGAAATCAAATATCCAAGGGACTTGAAAAAAAAATCATCTCTTGATTTTTATGCACAAGGTCCCAAACTATGAAACATGCATGGTATAAGAAATATTTGGGCCATGTGTATAATTCTAGTGTCATTACATTGTTTTATGTGCCACATATGTATATTAAATCCTTACTTGTTTTTCAAGGAGCAATTCTAATGTCCTAGGGCCTAAAATTTTCTTTGAGTGATCATGTTCCATGCATAGGGTCCTCCTCTATTAGTGTTGTGCAAAACATATTGGGACCATAAGTATAATATCGATATCATTGTGAAGTTTTTTGCACCATGCATGGGTATGAAGGCCCTATCCATTGTCCAAGGTGTAATGATAGTATCTTATGGTGCAAAAAATTCTTTTGGGGCTCCTAAGCCTTGCATAAGGTCCTAAACAAAACATAAGTGCTATAAAGATAATATTTGGCCCATGAGTGTAGTATGTGAAATTAAGTGGTTTCTCACATCATTGATGATATAGAGTTCTTAGCCATTTTCCCAGGAACAGTGGTATATTAGGGCCCAAAATATGATTTTATGGTTCATGGGATATTAAAAGGGTCCCAAATCACCACAAATGCCATATATATAAAATATTTGGACTACAAGTGTAATACAATTACTATTACAATATTTTTCACATCATAAATGTGTCTTAAGGCTATAGCCATGGTCCAAGGAGAAACAATAGTGTCTTACAGCCTAAAATTTGGTTTTAAGGCTCATAGGCCATGCATTTAGTCATGGACCATGGGATTAAATAGATTCGTTTTCGTATGCATGTAATAAGAGTGTCATTAAAGAAATTTTTTTGCACCATGGATGGGTTTTAGGGCCTTGGTATTATCTAAGGTTGAAAATAAATATCTTAGTTATTGAAATATTATTTTAGGGTCCATGGACCTTGCATAATTCCCTAAATGATCACACATGGACTGCAGATGAAAAATGTTTCCAATAAATGTAGTATGCATGCTATTACAAGGTTTTATTCACAATATGTGGGTCTCAAGGCCTTAACTATGGTCCAAGGAAGAAATTAAATATCTTAGGCCTTAAAAGATACTTTGGGTTTCATGGGCCATGTACATGGTCTCAATGAACCATACAAATATTGTATATATATTATTCAACACATAAGTGTAATATCGGTTCCATTATAATGTTTTTCACAATATAGATGGGTCTTAAGGCCTTAGCTACGATACACAGAGTAATATGAATGTATTAAGACCTAAAATATGCTTTAAGGGATCACAACCCATGCATAGGTTCCCAACCACCATGGACACCCTGTAGAGGCAATATTTTTCCCATGCATGCAATATGAGTTTTTCAATGCCAAATATAGGTCTTAGGGCCCTAACAATGGTTGAACAATGAAACCAAATATCTTAAGGAATAAAATATGCTTATATAACACATTTTCTATTCACAAGGTCCCAAATCACCACCCAGATACATATAAAGGAAATAATTATCTCATGATTGTAATACTAAAGTCATTATGAGGTTTTTCACACTAAGGACGAGTTTTAGGGTCATGGTCTAACGGAAAAAAAAAAAAATTGTCCCAAGGACTAAAAGAGACATTTAGGGGTCCTGAGCTACATGTAATGTTTGAAAACTACCACATAAGCCTTGTAAAGGTAATGTTTGATCCACCGTTAAAATATGGGTGTCATTATGAGGTTTTAAACACTACATATGGGTGAAGACCTTTCTCATGGGTTTAGAATAGAAGCCAAGGTCATGTGCTCTAAAGTTTTATCCTCAATGGCTAATGGGATATGCATAAGGCTCAAATAATCTTACAATTTATATAAATACATTTTTTGTCATGTTCTCTAAAGTACACTCTTATATGGCTAATGGGCCACACATAAGGCCCAAATAATCTTACATTTCCTACAAATACAATTGTTGGCCTACATGTGGCATATGCATGTCATTACAAGTTATTATTTATCAAAGATAAGTCTTGGTTCTTTAACCATGGTTTGGGTACTAAAACTTTGGTTTTAGGCATTAAATAAAGCTTTTAGGAATTATGGGCCATGAAAACGGACTTGAACCACCACATAGGAACTATAAAATAAATGTTTTTCCTATGAGTTTCATTTTTGTGGAATTACAAGGTCTTGTACATAGTGGATGGATCTTGTGGCACTAACCATGGTATGATGATGAAAAACAACACCATTTTCGATAAATGAAGATGCTTCTAGGGATTATTGGTGATAGACAAGGTCCAAAACTATCAAATAGACCACAAAGATGAAATATGACATGCATTAGCTAGTTTTGTTTCAAAGGAAGACCTTAGGAGAAAACCTCTAAGGGATTCTTCCTCACATTCATGAATGGCATCCCTAATAAGCTTGTTAATGTAGACTTGTGCATCTCACCTATGGGGAATTCGAATGAGGCTCATATTGGCATAGAACTAGAACTAGCCAAATGTCTCGCAATGTTGGTAATGACTAATTGAACTAACCCTTTGGTCTACAAGAATTACCTAATTAAATGCCTTTATAGGTTAATTAAGAAAACCGATCAACAAATGTATATTAATTATTTAAAAAGTATATTTTTTATCATATCATTTAGAAAAGATGAAGATAAATATCAACAATTATAGTAATTTTAATAATGCATAAACTAAAATCCAAAATATTTAGACATTATAATATTGTAAGTTTATATAACTTAGATTTTGGTTCTTAAAAAAACGGGTTTTTAATATTGGATAAATCAAAAAAATTCAACATTTTCAAATCTCTCTCCATATGTATGATTGATTATATTTATAAATAAATTACATCTATCCATCTTTAAAGATTTATTTATCTATTATAATTGTCAATTTGAATATTTAATTTGATTGAAACTGCGCAGGATTTATTCGTATATATCTATAGTTTAGATATTTTAGATTCCATTTAACATACAAACAAAATTAAGTAATATTTTTCATAGTAAAGAATGATCCTTTAATCAATACACACTTAACTCTAGATCTATCATCCACAGTGACACAATAGGGATCATTAATACTCAAACAATAAGATCATAAAAAGAATTATGTTGAATGTTAGTGCATAATAATCTATCTATATGATAAATTATTTGTAATCTAGATATATTATGATAAATAATAATCTATATGATATATTATATTATGATTTATAAATTATTCCATATATGTTAGATCGTATTTACATTAATTTACATTATATCCAGATCTATTTATATATCAATATCAACTTTAAGAATATGATCTAGAGTAAGATATAGATTATATTCATAATTTACATGAATCACTAATGGATAATCCATAATGTGTATACTTTGATCTATCTATTCATGTATTCATGTGAATATAGGTATTCACATGAATATATGTGTTTTTAGAATTAGGGTTTGTTTTTAGGGTTTTATTATGTTCATATATTTTTGAAAGTAATAACTAACCATAAAACAAAAGAATCAAAGTATATTATTTTGAATAATTATTATAAATTTCAATAATATTCCTAAATAATTATTAAGATGAATATTAAATCTAAATCAATAGAAAACTTATGTTACACGAACAACCTTTTCTTAATTGTTAATTTCCATAATATTTTGATTGCTTGGAGACTTCAAATTTAGCACTAGCTATTGCATATTTTTCATGTATCATATAAATATATAAGATTACTTTTTAATGAGTTTAATATGACAAAAGTAGTCACTTTTTGGACATCCATCACTTTTCAAATTGTATTAAATGTAAAATAACAAGAAGTATATTGGGATTGAATATATTATTGAGATAATAGTTCAATATGAAGAGGATGAAAGGCTTCTCAAAATATATAATTATTCTTTAATCTGTTCAAGGTATATAATTATGCTTTAATTGGTTATCAAAATGAAGAATGTTTCAAAATTAGAGAGGTTTGGATTTATATTATTGATATGTTCCAATCATGGAAACTAAAAGAGAATGCAATATCTTTTATTTCAACAATAATATAACACAAAACAATAGGGAATATTGATTTCAATCAGATAACAAACAAAAAAATAGGGCATATTGTTTTCAATAATGATTTAGATAAATAAGGAAATTGAAATGATATGAGAAATAATATAACAGAAAACAATATGGTGCATTTATTTTAGAGATGGTACAATGAAAAATGATTTAGATCAATTAATTGTTATAATTTCAATAATGACATAATGCAAAACAATGCAATGCATTTATTTTAGTGATTGCACAATGATAAGTTATTCATAGCAATTAGTTGCATTAATTTCAGCAATGACATAATGCAAAACAATATGTATTGATTTAACTGAATGATTTAGCATAATCAAGTAATTGTATCCATTTTAACAATGATATAACATATAACAATAGGGTGCATTTATTTAAGTGATAATGATATAATATAAAAAAATATGGTGCATTGATTTCAGTGATAATGATATAATATAAAACAATATGGTGCATAGATTTTAGTGATAATGATATAACACACCACATTAGGGCATATTGATTTCACTCATGACATTAAAAAAATGAATTAGAGAAATAAGGGAGTTCAAATTATTTGAGCAATGATATAACAACAAACAATATGAATATATGGTACAATGAAAAATGATTTAGAGAAATTAGTTGTTATAATTTCAATAATGACATAATGCAAAAAAATGCAATGCATTAATTTTACTCATGACACAATGATAAAAAATTTAAATCAATTAGTTGCATTGATTTAAAGAATGACATAATGCAAAACAATATGCATTGATTTAAGTGAGGATACAGTGAAAAGTGAAAAATGATTTAGCATAATCAAGTAGTATTCATTTTAACAATGATATAACATAAAACAATATGGTGCATTGATTTAAGTGATAATGCAATAACATGAAACAATAGGGTGCATCATTTTTAGTGATAATACTATGAAAAATGAGAAGAAATGACACAAATGAAATTAATCCTGTATATTAATTTTAACTCTGAGATAGTGCAATAACATAGTGAAATGAATTTAGCAATAACTCACTGAAAACCAATTTCAAAACAGATATTATAAGTGGAAGTGGTATACTTTATTTTGTTAGGTGTGATTTATCTCTTAATATTTGCAAATTAAAATCATTATAATATAAATGATGTAAATTTCAAAGTGTGAAGTTCACCTTAACCCCCAAACATACACACACATAGAAACGTTATCATCTAATTACTATTTTGTTGTTCAAGTTTTCACACTTAGTCAACTTTTCAAAACTTCCTACACAGTGTTTATCTAGAAAGTTTAAGCATTATAATTAATTAGTATTTAAAATATACATTTTTTATTAAAAAAAAAAATTATGAATCCAATTTTTTTATATATATATGTTTCATAAAAAAAAATGAATACATACATAACTTATTCATAAATATAATAATGATTATGAAATATATTATAACCAGTCTAGATCCATCTTAATTCTATTTAGAGGGATCAAAATCTCTCTAAGTGCAAATCTTTCCTCAAACTTTTCACTTTAAATAGAGAGGTTTTAACCTCCAAGAATTTGATCCCTCTCTAAACATATGTTGAAAAACGAAAATTCAAAAAAAAAAATGTATACACCCTTTGGAATAGTTATTCTTTTACAATTCGCGGTTCATGAATCTGGCCTTCCGCTGCTAATAGTGGTATGGCCTTCTTTTCAACACCCGTGAGACCATTCATTCCAACCCTTTGTTAAAATCCATGCTTATAACGAATAACGAATGTATTTTATTTTTTGGCCATCTCCATGTTTACTATGTGTCGAATCTTTCCATCGAAACCCATTCCCTTAATCTCTTGCTCTTGACACTGCAACTGAGAACAAATGAAACTGAAGAATACAATATGACATTTTGGAATGGGCAAAGAAATTTCAAACGCAAATATTTACATAACAGTCAACATTTTAGAAAAAGAAAGCAATGGAGGTTGAGGATACAGTGCGAGAACAGAGGAAAAACAAGACAGAGGAGGAGATTCTGGAGGAGGTGAAGGAATGAGTGGATGACCCATATTATTATAGGACCAAAGAATCTATCAGAAACCTGTTGAATAGTCAAAGAAATTGTTGGGAAGGCATTGGAGAAGACTAAGAAGGAACAGGGGACATATTGCATCCAGTCATAATTCTCGAAGACAAATTCGAGTTGCTCTTCAAGTCCCATCACATAATTCGGTTTAGGGTCACCTCAAGTGGCCAGCGACCTAAGAAACTAGAGACAACAGATGGAACGTCGATCCCATCATGCTCTAAATACTGTCCAATCCAGGTTGAAGATGATGATGACATAGAGACCGTAGGTGACACCAAAATGGCCCTTCACGAGGAAGGTACGCAGGGGGACTGAGTTTGACTTAGTTTTTTAAATTATCCATTTATATGCTTGCAGTGCTCTTAGTAGGCATATTTTATATAGAACTCACAAAGATAGTGTCACGAGTAAAAATTATCCACTACATTTTAGCTATGTTTATATTTGACAAGAGATTTGGTAATTTTCTTATGAAAACCTATTTGAACTTTCTCGGGGATGGAAACTGGTTTCCTTTTTGGAAGGTCAGGGCCCAGGCAGGTTGTAAATTTGTTTGTATATAATAGAAATTTCTAGAAGGTTTTAGTTTAAAAAAAAAATTAATTTCTTTTTTAATTTTTTATATTATAGTTATTTCACATAGATAAATAAATTATTATTACAATATATTGAAAATAATTAAAGGTTTGATTCAAATTTTTAATTTACTAAAATTATATAGTTGATGATAAAATATAGTTGATGATAAAATAAATTTCAATTGAGATTAATTATTAGATTGATTTTTTTTATAAATTTTATTCAATGGATTATCAAATTGTTTGAATAATATCAATTTTATAGGAGGTTTTGAGCTCTAGGTATGGGCCTTAGAGCCTTGGATATAATCAAAGGAGGAAACCTATACCTTAGGTACTAAATGAATCTTTTATGCATCAGTTCAATAATGACACCTCAAACTACCACATGTGGCCTCCGGAGGGTGTTCTTAGTCTCACATGTGGATATCAACACCAATTGATGTTTTTGATCACTACAAATGGATCTAGGGACCTTGACATTGTTTAGTAAGTGAACTTGAACAAAAACATTGAGGGAATATTATATGCATCGAAGGATAATAGCAATGCATCAAATCACCACACATGGCCTCTCAAGGGGATCATTGGAATTAGATTAGGGATATGGGGCAGTTTTCAAGGGTTTTAGAAAAAGATATGGGTCTCAAATCCCTAAACATGGTCAAAAGAAGAAACCCATGCCTTGGGCCCTAAAGGAAGCCTCTACACATCTAGATTCAAGAAAGGCATGACCTCTTGAGGGTGTCCTTGGACAATCGGTGGGGATACTAGTTCCATTAATAGGTTTTGAGCACTAGGCATGGGTCTAAAGGCCTTGGACATGGTCTATGGAGGAAAACAAGGAATTAGGCCATAGATAAATATTGTAGTCATCTAGAGTCCACAACGATGCATCAAACCACCACACATAAATTTCCTAAGGTATCATTAACCTCTTTGTGGCTAAATTAATGAAATTAGGAGGTTTTGTATCGTGGGTGTGGGTATCAAGGTTAGTGACATGGTTGTGGAAGGATACTTATTCATTAGGATGTAAAGGATGTTTCTAGGAATTGAGGGAGAAGAAAAACACCTCAAATCACCAAACATGACCTCCCAAGGGTATCCTTGGCCTCTAAGTGGGGATATTAATGACATTATAATCTTTTCAATGCTAGGTGGGTCTTAGGGCCCCATACATGTTCAAGGGAGAAATCCTGAGAAACAGGTTGTAAAGGAAGCTTCTAGACATCTAGGATGCAAAAATGACTCAAACTACAACATAGGTCCTTCCAAGGGTATCATTGTCTTCCAAATGGGGATGTGTGTCATTAAGAGATTTTGAGAAATAGATATGGGTCTCAAGGCCTTCTACATGGTCATGGGTTAAAATATTGATATTGAACACTAAAGAAACATTCTAGGAATCCATGGCTATGAACAACACTTTGAAACACCACACATGACCTATTGAGGTTATCCTTGCCTATTGCTGGAATATGGGTTTCACTAGAAGGTTTTGGATAATGAGTATGAGTCTATGGGCCCTCGACACTTTTAAGGTAGGAAAAATAGTTCTTATACCATAAAGGAATATTCTGAGCATTTTAGTTCAATAGTGACACATCAATCCACCACACATGACCTCGGAAGCATATATTTGGCCTCTAAATGAGGATATTGGTTATAAAAAGAGTTTTTGATCACTAATTATGGGTCTTAAGGTCCTAAACATAGTCGAGGGAGAAAAATTGAGATTTAGTTGCTAAATGAATATTATAATAATCTAGGTCCAACAATGATTCTTCGAACCAAATACATGTCCTCCTAAGGGTATATTTTGCATTCATATGGGGATATGGGAACAATTATGAGTTTTCAAGTATAAGGTATAGGTCATACGACCTCAACATGGTTGAGGGGGGAGATCATGTGCTTAGGCCCTAAATGAATATTTTCCGACATCTAGAGCTAGAAATAATGCCCCAAACCAAGACACGTGACCATTAGGAACTTTTTAACACCAAGTATCAATCTTCATCCCTATAAAATGGTTGTGAGATAAAACTTGGGCATTGTTCCTAAAATGTAGCTTCTAGGGCTCAAGAATCATCAACAAGGCCTTAAGCCACCACACAAGAACTTTATGTGTGATATTTTTCCTTCAAGTGGCCATATGGGAACCACTCGAAGGTTTTGAACACCAAGGATGGACCATAGGGACATGGACATAGTCAAGGAAGGAAACTTGGTCCTTTGGACCTAAATTTAAATTTTAAACATCTAAATCTAAGAGCAATGTCTTGATTGACCACATCCAACCTCTCAAGATTATTATTTTCCTTCAAGTTGGGATATGAGCACCATTTAAATTTTATGAGAACTAAGTATGAATTTGAGTGTGTTAGTTATACTCGTGGAAGAAGATTTAGGAGTCATACCCTCAAATTAGCTTCTAAATCCCAAGGGCCATGACTAAGGCCTTAAGCCACCGCACATAATCTTTCTATGGGGTATTTACCACATGAGATAAATATGAGCTCCATTAGAAGTTTTTGCAGAACTAGGGATGGATGATGAGGTTCTTGAGATGGTAATAGTAGGAAACTTGTGCCTTGGGCCCTAATGAAAGATTTTGTTTATTCATAACCAATAATGTCACCTTGAACCACCAAAATGATGTCTTGAGGTCATCCTTGGCATCTAAGTGGGGATATTGGAGACATTAGGATTTTTTGAGCTCTAGGTATGGGTGTCAAGGCGCTAATAATTGCTAGTTGAGGAAACTTAAGCATGAGGCTCTAAAGGAAACTTCTCTAGCTCAACATTATAAAATTCTGAGACCCGAGAGATCTAGAATTCGATGAGAAAAATAATACTAATCCAATGAATTTGCAAATAAACAAAGAAGATAGATATAGAGAATAATTTACTCTACAATAATAAATGTATTCATAATATGTTCAAAATTACAATGAGATCAATCCAATATGTAGAGAGGAATTGATCTTGTCACTAATAATAGCAACTGCCACTAAAAGCAGTGTAAAAATGGCTAAAACACATGCGTAAGCCTCTAAAATAGATAACTCACACCTAACATGAGTATGATAGGTTTAAAAGTGCAAGTTTACTAATTGATTAGCTAAACATGCAAAGTTTAATAAAGAAAGGGGGTAAATCCCTAAAATCAAGGGACAATTTCCTTGATTTAAGGAGGAAGTGCGCTCTCCTTCCTTTAGGTGTTTAAACTTTGCATGGAGGTTGGAAATGAGTTATTAAGTGGTGTTTTAACTAAAGAACTCAAAGTTAACTCCCTAGAATTAAGGAAAACTCCCTAAAATCAATGAAGGTGTCTCCTACCCTCTCTAGAAAGTCAAATCAAGTGAGGAAAAATGAATTGGAATGCATTAACCAAGGTCTAGGTTCCTACGAAAAGTAATACACCAAGGGAAGTTAGGATTATTCTCTAACACCCCCCCTTAAGCCTAACTGTAGT
>JASDQU010012598.1:115090-141292 GCA_032191745.1 Picea mariana
ATAAATATAATAATGATTATGAAATATATTATAACTAGCCTAGATCCATCTTAACTCTGTCTGGGATCAAAATCCCTCTAAGTACAAATCTTTCCTCAAATTTTTCACTTTACATAGAAGTTTGCATTTCCAAGGATTTGATCCCTCTCTAAACATGTATTGAAAAACGAAAATTCAAAAAAATGTATACACCCTTTGGAAGAGTTATTCTTTTACAATTCGTGGTTCATGAATCTGGCCTTACGCTGCTAATGGTGATATGGCCTGCTTTTCAACACCTGTGAGCCCATTCATTCCAACCCATTGTTAAAATCCATCCGGTAAAATATGTTTATAGCGAATAAAAAATGTATTTTATTTTTTGGCCATCTCCATGTTTACTATGTGTCGAATATTTCCATCGAAACCCATTCCCTTAATGTCTTGCTCTTGACACTGCAACTGAGAACAAATGAAACTGAAGAATACAATATGACATTTTGGAATGGGCAAAGAAATTTCAAACGCAAATATTTACATTACAGTCAACATTTTAGAAAAAGGAAGCAATGGAGGTGGAGGATACAGTGCGAGAACAGAGGAAAAACAAGTCAGAGGAGGAGATTCTAGAGGAGGTGAAGGAATGAGTGGATGACCCATATTATTATACGACCAGAGAATCTATCAGAAACCTGTTGGATAGTCAAAGAAATTGTTGGGAAGGCATTGGATAAGACTAGGAAGGAACAGGGGAGATATTGCATCCAATCATAATTCTCGAAGACAAATTCGAGTTTCTCTTCAAATCCCATCACATAATTCGGTTCAGGGTCACCTCAAGCGGCCAGCGAACTAAGAAACTAGAGGCAATAGATGGAACGTCGATCCCATCATGCTCCAAATACTGTCCAATCCAGGTTGAAGATGATGATGACATAGAGACCGTAGGTGACACCAAAATGGCCCTTCACGAGGAAGGTACCCAGGGGGACTGGGTTTGACTTAGTTTTTTATATTATCCATTTATATGCTTGCAGTGATCTTAGTAGGCATATTTTATATAGAACTCACGAAGATAGTGTCATGCGTAAAAATTATCCACTACATTTTAGCTATGTTTATATTTGACAAGAGATTTGGTAATTTTGTTATGAAAACCTATTTGAACTTTCTCGGGGATGGAAACTAGTTTCCTTTTTGGAAGGTTAGGCCCAGGCAGGTTGTAGATTTGTTTTGTATATAATAGAAACTCCTAGAAGGATTTAGTTTAAAAAAAAAACTTAATTTATTTTTTTAATTTTTTATATTATAGTTTTCACATAGATAAACAAATTATTATTACAATATTATTATGGAAATTAATTAAAGGTTTGATTCAAATTTTTGATTTTCTAAAATTATATAGTTCATGATAAAATAAATTTAAATTGAGATTAATTATTAGATTGATTTTTTTATAAATTTTACTTAATGGATTATCAAATTATTTGAATAATATCAATTCTATGGGAGGTTTTGAGATCTAGGTATGGGTCTTAGAGTCTTGGATACAATCAAAGGAGAAAACCTATACCTTAGGTACTAAATGAATCTTTTATGCATCAGTTCAATAATGACACCTCAAACTACCACATGTGGCCTCCAGAGGGTGTTCTTAGTCTCACATGTGGATATCAACACCAATTGATGCTTTTGGTCACTACAAATGGATCTAGGGACCTTGACATTGTTTAGTAAGTGAACTCGAACAAAAACATTGAGGGAAGATTATATGCATCGAAGGATAATAACAATGCATCAAATCACCACACATGGCCTCTCAAGGGGATCATTGGAATTACATTAGGGATATGGGGCAGTTTTCAAGGGTTTTAGAAAAAGATATGGGTCTCAAATCCCTAAACATGGTCGGAAGAAGAAACCCATGCCTTGGGCCCTAAAGGAAGCCTCTACACATATAGAGTCAAGAAAGGTGTTTCAAACCACTACACATGACCTCTTGAGGGTGTCCTTGGACAATCGGTGGGGATACTAGTTCCATTAATAGGTTTTGAGCACTAGGCATGGGTCTAAAGGCCTTGGACATGGTCTATGGAGGAAAACAAGGAATTAGGTCATAAATAAATATTGTAGTCATCTAGAGTCCACAATGATGCATCAAACCACCACACATAAATTTCCTAAGGTATCATTAACCTCTTTGTGGCTAAATTAATGAAATTAGGAGGTTTTGTATCGTGGGTGTGGATATCAAGGTTAGTGACATGGTTGTGGTAGGATACTTACTCCTTAGGATGTAAAGGAAGTTTCTAGGAATTGAGGGAGAAGAAAAACACCTCAAATCACCAAACATGACCTCCCAAGGGTATCCTTAGCCTCTAAGTGGGGATATCAATGACATTATAATCATTTCAATGCTAGGTGGCTCTTAGGGCCCCAAACATGGTCAGGGGAGAAATCTTGAGAAACAGGTTGTAAAGGAAGCTTCTAGACATCTAGGACACAAAAATGACTCAAACTACAACATAGGTTCTTCCAAGGGTATCATTGTCTTCCAAGTGGGGATGGGTTTCATTAAGAGATTTTGAGAACTAGATATGGGTCTTAAGGCCTTCGACATGGTCATGGGTGAAAATATTGATATTGAACACTAAAGAAACATTCTAGGAATCCATGGCTATGAACAACACTTTGAAACACCACACATGACCTATTGAGGTTATCCTTGCCTATTGCTGGAATATGGGTGTCATTAGAAGGTTTTGGATAGTGAGTATGAGTCTATGGGCCTTGCACACTTTTAAGATAGGAAAAATAGTTCTTATACCATGAAGGAATATTCTGAGCATTCAAGTTCAATAATGACACATCAATCCACCACACATGACCTCACAAGCATATATTTGGCCTCTAAATGGGGATATTGGTTATAAAAAGAGTTTTTTTATCACTAATTATGGGTCTAAAGGTCCTAAACATAGTCGAGGGAGAAAAATTGAGATTTAGTCGCTAAATTAATATTATAATAATCTAGGTCCAAGAGTGATTCTTCAAACCAAATACATGTCCTCCTAAGGGTATATTTTGCATTCATATGGGGATATGGGCACAATTACGAGTTTTAAAGTATAAGGTATAGGTCATAGGACTTCAACATGGTTGAGGGGGGAGATCATGTGCTTAGGCCCTAAATAAATATTTTCCGACATCTAGGGCTAGAAATAATGCCCCAAACCAAGACACGTGACCATTAGGAACTTTTTAACACCAGGTATCAATCTTCATCCCTATAAAATGGTTGTGAGCTTTGTGTATGATATTTTTCCTTC
This sequence comes from Picea mariana, assembly GCA_032191745.1. Classification (NCBI taxonomy): domain Eukaryota; kingdom Viridiplantae; phylum Streptophyta; class Pinopsida; order Pinales; family Pinaceae; genus Picea; species Picea mariana. The sequence continues at coordinate 118,399 of JASDQU010012598.1, forward strand.
AAGTGGCCATATGGGAATCACTAGAAGGTTTTGAACACCAAGGATGGGCCATAGGGACATGGACATAGTCAAGGAAGGAAACTTGAGTCTTTGGACCTAAATATAAATTTTAAACATCTAAATCTAAGAGCAATGTCTTGATTGACCACATCCAACCTCTCAAGATTATTATTTTCCTTCAAGTTGGGGTATGAGCACCATTCAAAATTTTTGAGAACTAAGTATGAATCTAAGTGTGTTAGTTATACTCATGGAAGAAGATTTAGGAGTCAGACCCTCAAATTAGCTTCTAAATCCCAAGGGTCGTGACTAAGGCCTTGAGCCACCACACATAATCTTTCTATGGGGTATTTACCATATGAGACAAATATGAGCTTCATTAGAAGTTTTTGCAGAACTAGGGATGGGTCATGAGGTTCTTGAGATGGTAATAGTAGGAAACTTGTGCCTTGGGCCCTAATAAAATATTTTGTTTATCCATAACCAATAATGTCACCTTAAATCACCAAAATGATGTCTTGAGGTCATCCTTGGAATCTAAGTGGGGATATGGGAGACATTAGGATTTTTTGAGCTCTAGGTATGGGTGTCAAGGTGCTAATAATTGCTAGTTGAGGAAACTTAAGCATTAGGCTCTAAAAGAAACTTCTCTAGCTCAACATTGTAAAATTCTGAGACCCGAGAGATCTAGAATTCGATGAGAAAAATAATACTAATCCGATGAATTTGCAAATAAACAAAGAAAAGAGATATAGAGAATAATTTACTCCACAAGAATAAATGTATTCATAATATGTTCAAAATTACAATGAGATCAATCCAATATGTAGAGAGGAATTGATCTTGTCACTAATAATAGCAACTGCCACTAAAAGCAGTGTAAAAATGGCTAAAACACATGCGTAAACCTCTAAAATAGATAACTCACACCTAACATGAGTATGATAGGTTTAAAAGTGTGAGTTTACTAACTGATTAGCTAAACATGCAAAGTTTACTAAAGAAAGGGGGTAAATCCCTAAAATCAAGGGACAATTTCCTTGATTTAAGGAGGAAGTGCACTCTCCTTCCTTTAGGTGTTTAAACTTTGCATGGAGGTTGGAAATGAGTTATTAAGTGGCATTTTAACTAAAGAACTCAAAGTTAACTCCCTAGACTTAAGGAAAACTCCCTAAAATCAATGAAGGTGTCTCCTACCCTCTATAGAAAGTCAAATCAAGTGAGGAAAAATGCATTGGAATGCATTAACCAAGGTCTAGGTTCCTACGACAAGTAATACACCAAGAGAAGTTAGGATTATTCTCTAACATCCCCCCTTAAGCCTAATTGTAGTGACATAATAAGAAAATGCAAGTCCTAGATACTAGGCCATTTTAGGTACTCAATATAATAATGAACCCCTCATAAAACGAGGAAAGAGGGAAAACCTCATGGGAACCCCACCCCCCCAAAAAAAACAAAATATGACATAAAAAATGATATGAGAAGGAAAAAAAGGAAGTTGCTAAGCAACCATGTCCTTCACTCCAAGAAAACCTCGCAACTGTGTAAGTTTGTGCTCGTTGAAGATTTTGTTGAATATGTAGATGTCTGCATGGATCTGATGAAGTAGATGCACCATTGATATGTCCACATATATCCATTTTATCTTCTTGTAATGAAGAATATCCAAATAAAATTTGGATGAAACTTTGAAAATCGTGCGGCCGTTTCCGAAAAAATGTTGAAATTTTGTTGATTTTAAAATGATCATAACTTCACTTTTTGAACTCCGTTTTAGACAATTGTTTTTTTGAAATTGGGTATTTTTCTGAGAGGAATTCAAATATCCAATTTTTTTTGAAAATATTTCTCAGAAAATATCATAATTTAATCTGATGTGCGTGGATCCCTTTTTGTCTTCGGAGATTCATGCATTGCACATGGAAAAGTGTCTGCATGTGACCCCTGAGATGCATGCCATATATCTTCCACATGAAAATTAGAAAACAAATATGAAATGGAGTAGACATCATATGAAATTAATGGAATACAAATTTGTGTGGATATTTATGTAGAAGATTCTTCAGAATAAGATGCTTGATCTTCTGATGGTTTCTCTTCTGGATCTATCTTTCCAATCTCCTGCATGCGATCTTCACAATCTTCTTTATTCCCGAATAGAACCTCCAATGTGGTCCATAATTCATTTGGAGTTGAGTCTTGTGAGACATCATATGCTTGGTGGAGAATTTATGGAGAAATAGACAAGAAGATACATCATATGGCCATATATTATCTATTGATAAAGTCATTTTTCTCATCGACGGAATCAGGCTCTACTTCTGTACCCATTGTTATCTGGTAGAGACCTTTGCTTCAGAGTGAAAGGGTGATCTCGAATTTCCATTCAAAGTAGTTGAATGGAGTTAAGACAACATGCTTGGGATGAAGGTGTTGATCCATTGATTTTTGTTGCCTCCTTTGATGATATTTCAATTGCAATTAAAACTAGTATATCTCTCCCTCAAATTCCCCGAGCCTATGATACCATGTAAAATTCTGAGACCCGAAAGATCTAGAATTCGATGAGAAAAATAATACTAATCTAATGAATTTGCAAATAAACAAAGAAGAGAGAGATAGAGAAGAATTTACTCCACAAGAATAAATGTATTCACAATATGTTCAAAATTACAATGATATCAATCCAATATGTAGAGAGGAATTGATCTTGTCACTAATAATAGCAACTACCACTAAAAGCAGTGTAAAAAGGGCTAAAGAACATGCCTAAACATCTAAAATAGATAACCAACACCTAACATGAGTATGATAGGTTGAAAAGTGCGAGTTTACTAACTGATTAGCTAAATATGCAAAGTTTACTAAAGAAATGGGGTAAACCCCTAAAATCAAGGGACAATTTCCTTGATTTAAGGAGGCAGTTTTCTCTCCTTCCTTTAGGTGTTTAAACTTTGCATGTAGGTTGGAAAGGAGTTATTAAGTGGATTTATAACTAAAGAACTCAAAGTTAACTCCCTAACTTAAGGAAAACTCCCTAAAATCAAGGAAGGTGTCTCCTATCCTTTATAGAAAGTCAAATAAAGTGAGGGAAAATGCATTGGAATGCATTAACCAAGGTTTAGGTGCCTAAGAAAAGTAATACACCAAGGGAAGTTAGGATTATGCTCTAACAAACATCCATGAATGAGAATTTGAACCACCACAATGAACATCTTTAGAGGTTCTTTGGCCATAAAGTGAGGATATGGGAACCATTAATATTTTTTTAGCACTAGGTATGGGTATGGGGCCCTTGAGGTGGTTGGAAGAGGAAAATCAAGACTTAGACCCTGAAGGAAGCTTCTAGGCATCTAGGGTCAAGAATGACATATTGAACCACCACAAAGGACCTTTCCAGATTATTCTTTTCCTTCACGTGGGGATATTGATCCCATTAAGAGGTTTTTATTACTATGTGTTGGTCTTAGGGCCCTAAACATTTTCATGGGAAGAAAACCAGGCCATAGAACTAGAAAATTCTATGTATCTAAGGCTAAGAATAATGCCTTGAACCACCACACACGACCTATTAACAAACCTATTTTCCTTTGAGTGGGGATATGGGTGCCATTATCATTTTTTGAGCACTAAGTTTGGGTTTGAGAGCCCTAGACATGGTTAGGGAAGGTTCAACCTATGCCTTAATCCCTAAAGGAAGCTTCTAGGGATCCAAGGTCAAGAAGAATGCCTTGACCAACCACATATGGATTCTCAAAGGTATCATTGTCATATTATGGGGGATACTATTTCCATTAGGTGGTTTTGAGTAATAGGTATGCGTATTGGGGGATTGGACATGATCAAAAGAGGAATCCCATGACTTAGGCCCTATTAGAAGCTTTAAGTGATCTAGGTCCATGGACAATTCATCAAAGCACCACACATGACCTCTCAAGTGTATCCTTAGCCTTCAAAAATCGATGTCAATTCCTTTAGGAGGTTTCTAGCATTAGGTATGGGTCTTGGGGTATCAACTTGATTTAGGGAGCAAACCCAAGCCTCAGCCCCTAAAGGAAAATTTTAGTCATGCAAGAATAAACACAATGTTTCTACCCACCACACATGACGTCTTAATGATATCCTTGGTATATGAGTGGGGATATTGAGTAGTACTGGGTATGTCTATTATGTCCCTAAACATGGTTGGGGGTGTAATCTCAAGTCTTAGGCCCTAAAGGAATATTATAGGCATCCAAGACAAAGAAAAAAACCTCAAAGCATCACACATGACTTTTTGAGTATAGATTTAAGTGTGAGTGGGGATATATACACCATTAGGGACTTGGAGCACTATGTATCGGTCTTAGAACCCTAAACATTATTGGGAAAGAAAACATAGGCCTTAATATGTAAATCAAGATTCTAAGCATCTAAATCCATTAACAATGCCTGCAATCACCACACATAACGCTTTGAGGGTATCTTTGGTCTCTTAGTGGAAATATCGATGCCATTAGGAGGTTGTGAACACTAGATATGGGTCTTAGATCCTTGGACATGGTCAAGAATTGAAACCTAGGGCCTAATACCTAAAGGAAGATTCTAGGCATATAGGGATGAGAACAATCCCTTAAACCACCACACATCACCTACTAAGGGTATCCTTGACCTTTGTGTTTTAGATATTTTATTGTCTTTCATTTAGTGAGACTCAATTTTTCACTAAAAGGAAAGTATGGGAAAACAACAATCTTTGCTTGGTGGATAAAATTTAATAATGTGATTATAGGAATGTTTCTCAAGGTTGAAACAATCTATTGATAACAAGTTGAGTCATTGTGAAACGACTGTTGTCCATCATACAAACTTTCGTATGCAATACTTGACTAGTGTATATGTAGTCTGTGCCCCTTTTGTCTATTGCACAAAATGTTGTACTCTCACCAGAGAAAATAATTCTACAGAGAAAAGAATATAATGAAAGAAAAATACCATTCTAAAAAAAACACTTCTACTAAATTCAAGACTAATGTGATTAATTATTTCATTAATATTTATCAATTTGTATATTAAAGACATAGCCCATTAATCTATCAATATTTAGTATTAGTTTATAATCTTATTATTAGAGAATTTGTTATACATAAAATATAACTATTTTAGTTACCTACTTATTAGTCCCTGCCTTCAGCAGGTACTCTAGCGATCGGTGCAACGTTGAATCCCTATTAGTTGTTGTTTGACTTTTTAATATTTTGTGGAGTTATATAGTTTAAGATAGAGAAATTTAAAAACGATCCATTATACTATATAAATTAAATCAAATAAATTATTTATTTTAAATTTGATTGGATATCAATATTGAAGTGTTATTGCCTATACGGGTATAGACGGATTGGCAAGTGCCGTGTAAATGGAAGGAAATTTGTAAAATGAAATGGACTTACTCGTGCGCCATTCTTGTGGGCTGGATGGTTGCACCTGGGGTTATAGTGGTAGCCACTGGGGATGACCTCGTGTCACGCGAGTACAAGAACCGCGAAGTTGCCAATTCCCCCATTAAAAAAAAAAAAAAACATTAAAGTGTTATTGTTGGGGGTGGTCGTGGCCACAGACATTAACGTTTCAATGTAATACACATTGACATTTAATTAATTCAACTTGCATTGATTTAATTAATACATTGACATTGACATGAGGTGAGGTGGTGTTGCGTGGAGACAATATTAATTCTGTACTGTGGGAGGACAATAGTCATCAAATTCATGTTTTTAAACGAACGATCAGCTGAGAAACCCAAACCCAGAACCGTGAAGTGCTCTCTCTCTCTGATTTGGGTTTGGTTTCCTTGCCAATGGAAGGCTTTCATCTGTGCTTGCTCGTCATTCTCGCTCTGCTAATACCTACCTGTATTGGCAGAAGCTTATTATTTTGATTCAAGGAATGGGTTTGTCAAGGGACGGCACGGGTGGCATGGCCTAGTAGAAACTCGTTACATTGTCGTGGATAAAAACAAGGGAGAGCGTGATATAAATTGGAAAAAGTATGTTTTACATATTTAACAAAAATAAATATTCAAAACAAATCTTACAACATTGTAAATGATTATATATTATATTAATAGGAGTAAGGTTATATTCATCTCATTTCTTTTCATATCATAGCTTTATATGTTATAAACAAAGTTATAACCTTTTACCTGTTTAAGCATAGTTACAACTTCATTTTGTGAGGTAAATCAAATTCAATTTTAATATATTAATAATAATTTTAATTTCCTGTAATATATTAATAATAATTTTAATTTCCTGTAATATATTATTTAATTAATATTTTAATATCAATTTTAATTTACAATAGGAACACCTTAGTATTTTTTTCTTATAACATTTTATTTTCATATATAAGAATGATTTTTTTCATGCCCTACTAGTTATCCATTTTAAGGAATATCTCTATTTTATTTATGATCATTTGCATAATGGTTAGGCTCCAAATTTCCAAAGGGAGGTGTGGGAGTTCACATGTATGGACTAGAAGTGTGGTTAACACCAATATATGTCAATCTATACTTTAGTCTTCTTTTTTTCAATCTTTAAGATTGAATGTATATCAATTTTTTCTCCATCCTTTAGCTTTGTTTGTAAAGTTTAAACATAAAAAAGAGAATGTTGAGCACCTTATTCACTCATTGTGTGTACTGAATTTAGCACCTAAGGGGGCAAGGACACAACCATATTTTATTGATTTGGGTAGTATAACTGCATGAGTACAATAACATGAGAATGATGAGCACTTTATTCACTCATTGTCTGTACTGAATTTAGCGCTTATGGGTGCAATGACACAAATAGCTTTTATTGATCTGGGTAGTATAATTGCATATGAGTACAATAACATGAATATTATAAGGGGAAAATTAACTCATCAAATTGTACTAATCATTGTAAATTGTTTATGTATTTGGCATACAGAGTTTTACCTGTAATGTTTCACTAATGTTGTTGTTATTGTCTAGGATGGTCACATATATACAACATCGTAAATAAAGCATATGTTCATTGCTTATTGCCTTAGTTGTAGCGCACTAGAACAATACAAAAAACGTTGCAGTTTATCTGAGAATAAATCACAGTAATATCATTCTCATACACACAATTGGAACGTTTGTATATGCCATTTGTCTTTAGGACTGCTTTCATTAGTTGTACAATGCGTCCTTACATCTAACTTTCGTGAAATGGATTAGGCTAAAGTTTTTTATTAATGTGTTTATTATGAATGTAAATCTATTTTGACCTGTGTAAAAAATGGCCATTTTCCTTGTATGAAAACAATGCTACACTATGTTACTCAAAATTGTAATTTAACCATAATCACTGAAAATTTCTATTTATAACAATTTTTTGTTATCATAAAATTTCAATAGCTTTGGAGAAGTTGATGTCTTCTTGTAGGTTTTTTTAACACTAAAGTACATGTTTGGTCATATCATTCAACGATTTTTCTGTTTTTCAAGCAAATCTGCCTACGAATGAGTACTTTCACGCAACACACTTACACGACTGAAAACTAGTGCCATCAAGATGATTTTGAGGGACGATTAGGAGTCAATACTACCATACGTTACTATGTTTTGTAAAGATGCAAAAGCAACAACCTCAAAGTCTTTAAATAACCAACATGTTCTATAAAGTTGCAAAAGCAACAAGTAACAACCTCAAAGTCTATAAATAACCCACATGTTCCCACTTATCCGATTTCCTTCTCCATTTTAAAACTTGCTTGGCAGGGATTACGCTTCCATGTAGCACTTGTTATTTATTACATGAATCATTGTCATTTAAAATATGTACTATTTTACAAAGATTCTTCCTTACATTTGTGGATAACATTCTTAATAAACTTAAAAAATGAAAGAAAATAACAATTTCTTTTCACAACCACTTCAAATATATTCAATTAACAAAATGTTATCAACATACTAAATACTTTTAAAATTGTACAACAAACACCTATTAAAAAAAACAACAAACATGATAATAAGAAAAAAGCACCTCTAAGAGAGAATTACGTCTTAAATAACATTTAACTTACGAAATCATAACCTTACATCGGTTTCTCTTTTAACTTACCAAATCATAACCCTACAGCAATCTCTTAATATTTCATTGTTTGTTTTTAAGTACGTGAAGGAGTGACGGTGTTCACAAAGAGAGGAGGACCGCAGAATACATGGAGGCAAATGGAAGGAGAGCCACCGCATTCACAAAGATAGACGGACGACCGAATATATGGGAGGCAAATCGGGTGAGGGAGAACGTGATTTTGTAAGGGTAGATTCAACGAGTTTGTAAGGGGAAGGAGGGAAGGAATCCAATCCAAAGTATATTCAATTCCTATATAATCGATTTTAAAGGATAGGTGACTTTATGATTAGATTTTCTCATTTTTGGTTTGCATGTTTATATATATATAAACATGCAAACCATAAAGAACCTGACTTGAGTTACCAAGCATAACAAAACCCATAGTCCTAACTAAATTTGACTATCAATTACCTTTATTATTTACATTTTATTTATTTTAATAAAATATTGTTAAAAATTTAATATTCATATTAATGATAAGAAAATAATTTTTTTTAATTTTTTTTTTCATTTTTAATAAATTTATAACCCATTATTATTTCACCATGTCATCCTCACATATTCTTTATTAAAATTTATAACCCAAATTATTATTTCACCATGTCATCTGCACATATTCTTTATCTTAATAAAAAAAAAAACCTATTTCAATGCACTCATGCATGTTATTCAACACTTTGGCCCAAAAGGCCAATAAAGCTTATGTAAAATTAGGGATCAATGATTTTAGTTGTTTCACCTTCAATTATTTTAATTTAATATAATACTATATTTTTATGATATTATAATATTAAGAGATAATTTAATATAACATCATATTTTTATGTTTTTATAGTATTAAGAAAAAACATGTGTTATTTTATTTAATTAATACTTGAAATAAGTTTAATGAGATAAAACAATTTCTTTTAGGAAAGATAATATTTGGAGGCCATTAAGGCAAAGCAACGTTGAGCATTTTATTACATCAATAAAGAGTACATTATATAGAAGGATAAATAGTTTGGGGAACTATTATTCAATTTTCACCATTATTAACTAATCATTATTTCTACGTTTCCCCTTTAATGCAGAAATGATTGACGTCCACATCTAACATCTCCCTAAATAGTTCAAATTTTATCTTCCCAAGAGGCTTAGTGAAAATATCAGCAACATTTTCACTAATATTACAATACATTAAAGCAATGTCATTAGACTGCATCTTTTCTCGAACAAAATGGAACTGAGTATCAACATGCTTTGTCCTTGAATGATAAATTAGATTATTTCCAACTTTATTGAGCTCTGGTTATCACATTTGATTATCATAGCTTTCCTTTGTTCTTCTCCAACATCTTGAAGTAGTCTTCTCAACCAAACAACTTCACAAGTTGTTGCACACAATGCTTTATATTCTGCATCAGTTGATAAGAAAGATACAGTAGGTTGCTTCTTACTGCTCCATGAAACAATTCTGGATCCAATGCTAAAAACATAACCTGTAGTAGATCTCTGATCATCCAGATTGCCAACCCAGTCTGAATCTGAGTAACCTGTTAGCTTAACATCGAATGAATCAATATATTTAATACCATAATCAATTGTGCCTTTGAGATACCTGAGTACCCCTTTCACTGCATTCGAATGTATTTCTAGAGGTTTTGCCATAAATTGACTTAACACACTAACATATTATGCTATGTCACGTCTGGCTGTAGTGAGATAGTTCACGATTCCCACCATATGTCTATACAATGTATCATTTACCTCCTTCGAACTATCATCACATTAAATTTTCGTGTTATACTGCATTGGAACATAAGAAACTTTACACTAATCCATTATAAACTTATTAAGTACTTCTATGACATATTTATCTTGAGACACAAAGGTTTGACTAGCATTTCTCCAAACTTCAAGACCTAAGAAGTAATGTAACTCACCAAGATCTTTCATTTCAAATACCTGTGACATCTGCTTCTTAATTCCACTAATCATTTTTTTTGAATTTCCTGTAATAATTAAATCATCAACATACAAGGAAATCAATACAACATGCCCCTTTCATCAAACTTGGTATACATATTTGGATCACTTTTTCTCCTCATAAAACCCCGCTGAAGAAAGAAGGAATCTATCTTCTCATACCATGACCTAGGTGCCTGTTTCAGTCCATAAAATGTTTTCTTTAATTTACATACTAAATGTTCCTGACCACTTTTCACAAACCCCTCTGGTTGAGTAAGGTAAACTTCCTCCTTTAACTCACCATTCAGAAAAGAATATTTTACATCTAATTGGTGAAGCTTCCAATGATACTTTGTAGCTAATGAAATTAACATTCTTATAGTGTTTAATTTAGCTACTGGGGCAAATGTTTCTGCATAATCAATGCCCTCTTTCCATGAATACCCTTTTGCCACCAATATGGCTTTATATTTATCTATACTACCATCTTCTTTGAATTTAGGTTTGTATATCCATTTACATCCTACGTTATTTTTATCTTTAGGCAACTCAGTCAATTCCCAAGTTTTTTTTTCATTATAGAGTCATATTCTTCCTCCATTGCTTTTATCTACTCTTCATGTTCATTAGCTTCATTACAACTCATGGGTTCCATGACATTTGAAATATTACTCATCAGAGAATAATCTTTATATTTTTTAGGTAGACGAACCTGTCGTGAAGATCTTCTCAACTGGCTGGTGATTTTTGCAATTGTGGACAAATAAATCAAGTTTTTCTTTATCCGAGGGACACACAACATTGCTAATGTGTTTGATAGTACCATTCGGAAGTGTTACTGAAATATCTCCACATCCCTTGATTTGATAAGAATGATCATCTCCAAGATAAATATGGGCACCATTATGTGATTCTTTAAAGTTTATATACCAATTCTTATTACATGTCATGTGAATCGAAGCTCCAAAATCAACAAACCATGCGTCAAGATCATCAGTTTCAGCAGACAACGCAACATTAGACACAAACAATTTGAGATCTTTTGAATCAAAATTCGGGTTTTATTCTGCAAAATGTCATGAATGTTTTCTATTTTTATGCCTAGCCTCATCATCATTTTTCTTCTTATAACATTCTCTAGCAAGATTCCCAATCCTACCACAATAGAAAGACTTAGGTTCATTTTTATTAGATGGCATACCTTGACTTGGCTTTGGAAATGGCTTCCTCTGAAATGAACTCCCTCCTCTGCCTCCCTCTCCTAGTTTCCCTTTAGGGAATCTCTTCTTTGTCCATAGCGCTAAGTCTGAATTCTGAGGCTTCAAATTCGTGTGCCTCTCTTCCTCTTGCAACAATATACTTGTCAGTCCTCAAAAGTAGGAGCTTTCTCCCTTGCTACAAGGCTTGTTATAAACATCTGATAGTCCTCTAGCATTCCATTTAAGGTAATTGTGACAAGATCAGTGTTTGACACTTTTTGTCATATATCTCCCAATTTATCTTTCATGTCTTTAATTCGCCCAAAAAAAGTACTAACAGACTCATTTATATCCATTTTGTTACTTAACAATTTACTCTTTAGGAAAATAATGCGATTTGTATTATTAGTCTGATATAGATCTTTGAGTACTTTCCAGGTTTCACTATAATTCTTAGCATCTCTAATGTGTGGAATTATGTTATCTTTAACAAACATTCTCAACAATACCTTGCCTTTGTTCTCCCGCTTATCCCAATCTTGGATTGTTGCCGCTATCGCACGTGCAATCGCGTTGGGTCACACTTCATATCCTTTTGCGATTGTCCATAGACCATAATCTTCCATCAAGGTCTTCATTTTGAATTTCCAATTAATGAAATTTGAGCCATCCAATTTATTGGCTTCATTGAGATAAGTTTTAGCAAGTGGATTCATCATCTCTGCAAACTCCTTTATGTAGAAAAATCATCTCCAAAGCAGCGAGAGATCTCAGATTGTGCAGTGATCATGCGCCAAGAATGGAAACTAACAGATACAATGATGTGGCCTCTCAAACCCAAGACAGAGGTGTCGGCAACAAAAACACCCATGGCTTCATTCCAAAAATTTTGGAGAAGGATGGGTTCATTCACGCCTCTCCACGCAATTTTCTCACAAGTGAATTAGATAACATATTTATTTAAAACAAAATATATGATATATAATTTATTTACTTTGAAAACGGACCTTCCAAGCTCTTTCATGAGGCGGAAGAGGCTATGCGCTACTATCAAGCTGCGACGCCTATCCCACACAACAAATCAATCCTCTGCTAGGGTAAAAAAATTACTATGTTGACAACTCCACACGTGCCTCTAGAAGGATCTCGTATATTCATTCCTCCCAACTTTTCGAGGCACAACAAAAGAGGGTTTTTCACTATCTTCCAAATTATTCACAGGCTCCTTCTCCATGTCGAGAAATTATGTATCTAAAATTCACGGGCTTCCAAATGCTTCACGGGCTCCTAAGATAAGTTATTTCAATGAAAAACAAAGGTATGATCACTTCACGGGCTTCTAAATGATTCAGAGATGAAAATGTTTATATGCTTTAATGCGAAGAGATAAAAACGTTTATATGCTTTAACGTGCATAAATGAAAATGTTTATATGCTTACGTTTAAATTCTGAACAGTTTATATGCATTTCCAACAGTTTGCAAAAATGGTGGGAATGCGAAGGTGGAGCGAACTAGCAATCCACCTCTCTCTGCAAAAATGTAGCTGGCACTGTCAATTAAATCCCGTGGCCATCTATTCAATCGATTTTGTGTAGGTCTCATGCACCACCTATGCGTCCTTCGTGGCTCCCAAACTTAACAATCTTTCAAAAACAAAATCTTTGGTAAACAATCTTTCGTGGCTCTGATACCAACTTGAAATAAGAAGAAATGAGATAGAATTGGCTTGACAAGACAACACCTGGAGGCCAGTAAGGCAAAGCAATGCTGAGCATTTTATTAAATCAATTAAAGAGTACATTATATAGGAGGATAAACAGTTTGGACGGTTGAAACCATTAAACAATTGGAACCATTATTTCTCCATTATTAACTAATCATTATTTCTAAATTTAATAACTTTTTCTACATATTTTTAATTTAATTTTCTCCTCTATTCTTATTATTAAAATATTTTTAAAAAATAATTATAATAATTTTTATTTATTTTTTTAATAAAATTAAATTAAACTATCATTGTGTCATGATGACAAACAACCAATCATAGTGCAATTCACCTATGTTCAGCATCAAATGCATGAAATTATGTTGTTTATGTTGGATTTTCATGGTTTAAGTGTTGAAACCATGGAATCTTGAAACGCTTATGAGAATAATTTTTTAAAGTTTTTTTGTTTAAATAATATCACTGTTAAATATACTAGGACCGTGCTAAAGATACAAGGATTGTGATATTATTTTTGTATTATTTATTTTTTTGTGATGGTTTACTATATATATAATTTTAATTTTTTTTTTCTGTTACCATATATTTATTGTGTAGCTCCACTTATATATATAGTTAGTATTAAATGCAAAGTCTTTGATCAGTTACACTTTTGAATCAAAAATCTTAATTTCAATGGCTTATCTCTACATTTATGCCAATTTTCATAGTTATTTAAAAATTTAAAATTTTTTTATCTGAAATACTTCATAAATAATGTTGCCAACGTGAGATTAAAATACCATATTTTTCTTGTAATGGAAATAAAACTAAGTAGATATAAGAGATTCCACGGTCTTTGCTCCCTCCAAATTTGACGCTACTTCGCACTTTTATTTTTCTTCATGATTACTGAAGCAGGCTTGCCGACCTCGACACAATTTCACTCGTAGCTACCTTCTTAATTTCCATTTCCCCCAATTCAAATTTTCTTTTGTGGCTCTAAATTTTCTCTTTTGCTTGGAAGTAGAGGCACCAGTTCAATATATTTCCACCATCTAAATCCAATTGATCAGGATACAACCTTTAGCAATATTTACAAGGGTGGCCACATAGTTCACATATCACAAAGTTCTATATTAATTATTTTTTAATAAGAAATTTGGAATTCTATATTAATTACTTTTTAATAAGAAATTTGGGGTGGATGGCCTAGATTAATTTAATGAAGTATATTCTTCATCATATGCACATAATGAAGGGTTCTGATTTAAGATGTTATCATCCCTACAATTGCTAAAACATAGGTTAATCATTAGTGAGTGATTAACAAGTTTAACATGTTAGTAAGTGATTTAGCAAGTTTTACATGTTCCTAATTGATTTTTCACTCCAATTGTAACCACAATATTAACATTTTGAAGGATGCGCCTTTAAGCTATAGCCATGTGTTTCAACAATTGTTTCACCACTTGTTTCAACAAACAATAAAGAGCTATTGCAAAAAAAAACTTAAGTAAATTACTCATGCTCATAAAAAAGATCAATACTCTGTTCTACAACAACATTTTCAACAGGTGTTTCAGCAGAGAGTAAAACACTATTACAGCAAAACAGAGGAATTATAAGAACAAACTAAAAACTCATATTACAACAGCTAAATAACTTCACTGAATCATTCCCTGCAACAGTAAATCAACTTAGTACTTCAATACTAAATCTAAATAGTATGTTACAACAAAACACTCCACAACATAAGAATTTAAATGAAGTTTTCAAACAATAAACAAAGTATGCATACTACACCAAAATAAATTACTCTCTAAGAAATATGAACATTAACATGAGTTTACAAACTCAGAAACAAAAATGAATAGAGTAAAATCTCATGTTAACACTCTTCAGAACTCTTTGTCTATTTCTATATATTTTTCATACAAAATCAAGATTACATAGATGTATATATATTGATACAATTAGTTGGTTAGCTTTCCCCTTCGATGTACCTAAGTCAAATTTGGATTTTTCAGAACATTAATGGTTCATTTCTCCTTTGAAATTCGATCAATAAAAAATGAAACAGTGTGGTGGTGATAACTCTTCAATCATTAAATGGATAAGGCGGTCAAGGCGGTGGCAATTAATTTCTAGGTGGTGGTAACTCTTCAAAATTCGATCTGCTAAGATAAGTCGTCTTTTGGGTGGTGGAATAATTAATCTTCTGACATTCTCCCCCTTAATCATTTCACCCCCAAACAAAATTCTGCAATATTATTACAGTTCACAAAACCCAATGTTCTTTCTATGAATTTCAAATAATTTCTTTGCTAAGGGCTTTGCAAACATGTATCCAAACTGGTCTTCATATCTACAAAACTCTACAAAAATTTCATCATTGTTTATCAACTCTCGAATAAAATCATATTTTGTATCAATATTCTTAGTTTTCTTGTGGAAAACATGATTACGTGACAGAGTAATGGTTGATTTATTATCACAGAAAATATGGGTTGATTCGTGTTGTTCATGCAACAACTCAATCACAATATTTCTCATCCACATAGTCTGACATGCAATTGTTGTTGTTGCAACATACTCTGTCTCAGCACATGATAAAGTCACAATGGGTTTCTTCTTTGAAGCCTATGCTGCAAATCATGATAACAAATTAAACACATATCCTGATGTGCTCTTCCTGTCATATATACTACCTGCAAAATCACTATCAGTATATTTAATTAACTTAAAATCTGAATCTGATGTGTACATGACACCATAATTAGTTGTTTCAACAACATATCTTAGGATCATTTTTCCTTCTTTCCAATGAGTACTCTTCGGAGCCTCCATAAATCTAGAAATCAGACTTACAACAAACATAATATCAGGTCTTGTTGTTTTCAAATACATAAGACTTTCAACCAGTCTTTTATATAGATTCAGATCAACACATGACCCTTCATCATTCTTACTAAGTTTTGTGTCAGTTGCAATTGGTGTTACAGCTAGTTTACAGTTCACCATCCTAAACCTTTTCAATATATCCTTTGCATACTTAGTTTGACAAATAAAAATACCATCTTTAGATTGATTTACTTCAATGCCTAGAAAATACTTCATCATTCCTAAATCGGTCATTTCAAACTCATTTTCATGGTTGTCTTAAACTCATCTACTAAAATATTCCTGGTGAAAATCAAATCATCAACATATAAGCATACAATCAAGAGTTTACCTTCCTTATTTACCTTTGTATATAGAGTTTTCTCACTCAGACTCATGTTGAATCCTTCACCTTTCAAGTATTCATCAATTTTTTTGTACCATACTCCGGGTGCTTGTTTCAATCTATACAACACTTTCTTTAACCTGCAGACATTACCTTCTTTTCCAACAATCTCGTCTCTTGGATTTTGTTTCACATAAACCTCTTGTTCCAAAAATCTATTTAAAAATGCATATTTTACATCCATCTCGTGCATACACCATTTATTATGAGAAACAATGGCTAACGCCACTCTTATAGTATCAAGCCTGCCTACAGGTGCAAAATTTTCATTATAATCAATAACGGGTTGTTGACTAAACCCCTGAGCTACAAGCCTTTCATTATGCTTCTCAACTTCACCTTCAACATTTAACTTGGTCTTGTAAATCCATTTAACACCTATACAATTTTTATCTTTAGGAAAATATACAGGTTCCCAAGTGTTATTCCTTTCTATGGCATCAATTTCCTCATTCATAGCTTCTACCCAAACTTATTTCTTAACATCATCAAAATTTACAGGATCATATGCAATTAATGCAAAATTTGAAACTTGATCTACTTCATCATTTTGCTCATACAATTCTCTTAAAATTCTAGTTTTTTGACCTCTAATTATGTTTCTTAATGAATCTACAGTAAGATTTTATCCATCACTTACCTCTAATCATGTTTTTTGTCCACCATGACTTGATGGCTCTTCACGCTCATATTTTTTGGGCATTGTTAGTTGTGATGGGATGACTCCTGGTGATTGTATTACAAGAGTTATTATTGCAGGTGTATGTGACTATGGAATCAACTGTCCACCCTATTTGGTCTCCTCATCTCCATCGTCATCTTCATGGGATATTTCAGCTCCCCCTAAGACAATTTTATGAATACTACCATCCCAGACTTCTTCTTCCTTGAACTCAACATCTTTGTTGATAACATACTTCTTGGTGATGGGATTATAGAGTCTATATGCCTTAGAATTCTCACTGTATCCAACAAAGAGACATTTATCACTTTTTTCATCCAACTTTATCCTCATCTCTTCATATACATGTGCATAAGATACACACCTGAAAATATTCAAATGGGCTACGCTGTTATTATGGCCACTCCTATCTTCCTGGGGAACTTGGTTCGTTGCACTCTTATTTGGAATTCTGTTTAGAATATATATTGAACAAATAACTTCATCGTCCCAATATTCATTCGGGAGATGATTCTCCTTCAACATACTTCGATCCATATTCATAATGATTCGATTCTTCCTTTTAGCTACTTCATTATGTTGTGGAGTATAACAAGTAGTAAATTGTCTCTTGGTTCCATGATACTGACAAAACTCCATGAAATCAGTTAGCATATACTCACCTCCTTTGTCTGATCTCAAGACTTTAATATATTTTCCACTCTCCTTTTCAACCATAACTTTAAACCTCTTAAATATATCAAAAGCTTCAGACTTCTTCTTCAACAAATAAACCCAATTTTTTCGACTGAAATCATCAATAAAAGTCATAAAATAGACATGACCAGTCAATGAAGGTGTTTTCATCGGTCCACGTAAGTTTGTGTGAACAATTTCCAATGGAGCTTTAGCCCTATATGAAACTCTAGAAATAAATTTACCCATGTGATGCTTTGCAAGTATGAAACTCTCACACGAGCTTATGGCTTGTTGAATACTGGGCAACCCCTTCACCATTTGCTTCTTTTGTGTCACATATAGACCTCCAAAATGTAAATGGCCATATCTCAAATGCCATAACCATGAATCATCCAAACCTTTATCTTTATAAGCATTCAAAGAGTCAGTTGAATCATTTCTCATAATAAGTGGAAACATTTTATTCATTGTCATCTCTACTCTGGAAATCAACGACTTACTTGGATACTTATCATAAATTGTACATATCTTTTTCTTGAAGAACACTCTGTAGTTTTTATCTATTAGTTTTTCAACACTTAACATATTTCATTTCATAGTAGATACATAATAAACATCATCTATTTTTCTTCTTTCATCATTCTTAGTATAAACAAGAATCACACATTTACCATTAACTCTTACCTTACTGTCATTACCTAGATTTACCTTAGATTGAATCTTGGTATCTAAACTCGCAAACAAGTCTTTACTTCCAGTCATGTGATTTCTACATCCATAGTCCAAAAACCAAACATCATTTGAACTTTCTTGGGTGACATTGCAAGTAAAAAAAATAGGTTTTTGGTTATCCTCTAACTCCTCTGTCATGTGAGAAGATTGCTTTCCAAAATCTACTTGCTTGTTCCAACACTTGCTATCATAATGTCCAAATTTCTTACAATAATAACATTGTACCTTAGATTTATCATACATATGATTTCCTTACTGCCAGGATCTGTTGCTACTCCCCCTTAAACTAGGAGGATTCTACTGAGTTTTCTCCTCAAATTATGAATCGTTTTTGTTGTCTTTTTGATTAGAAAATCAAAGTACTCTTCCTCTGCTACTAGACCTTACTATGCGTCTGCCTCTAGTAAGATGCAGTTGGGATTTGAAGGCATTCTGTAATGGATTATCATATCTAGACATCCTAGATTCATGAGCAATCAAAGAACGAGTTAATTCATCAATATGGATTAGACTAATATATTTAAATTCTTCTATGGGTACAACTATGGATTCAAATTTCTTTGGCAACGATCTAAGAACTTTCTCAATTACTCTCTTGTCTGAGAGGTATTCACCATACTGCCTTAGCTGATTCACAACATTCATTACTTGAGTCATGAAACTATCAATTGACTCGTTGTCCTTTATCTTCAGATTTTCAAGGTCTCTTCTCAAATTCTGAACCTTGATAGTCTTCACCTTGGATACACCTTGATAGCTAGTTTCAAGAATGTCCCAAGCTTGCTTCGAAGAAACTGAACTTGACACCTTTGGAAATATGGTTTCATTTAGGAATTTTTGAATAAGATCGAGGGCTTTGTTGTCTTTCTTTATGTTCTCCTTCAACAAAATCCGCTCCGCATTTTCCAGAGCCATTTCTGTTGCTTGGTCAGTAGGCTCTGGATAACCAATAGTAACAAACTCCCAAATATCTTCAGAATGAAGAATTTTTCTCATTCTGATAAACCAAGAATCATAATTCCTTTCATTCAAAACAGGAATCTGTGGTTGATCCAAATTATTGTTTGTATCCATTTCAGATCAGATTCCAAATCATTGTATTCAGTTGCAATGAGGAATTATAAATATTACTAGCTCTAATACCACAATGAAGGATGCAGAGGAGTGCCTCAGAAAACAATGAGCAATTACTACACGAGTTTCAGCACCATGTAACAACACCTGTAAGCTACATCCAGGTGTTTCAACAATTGTTTGAACACGTGTTTCAGCAAACAATAAATAGTTATTACAACAAAAACGTAAGTGAACCACTCCTGCATCATAAACAAATATTGATACTATGTTCTACAATAACCTTTTCAATAGATGTTTTAGCTGAGAGTAAAAGAATATTACAACAAAACAAAGTTATAGCAGGAATAGTGGAATTATAACAATAGACTAAAAGCTTATATTACAATAACAAAATAACTTCATTGAATCATTCCATGCAACAATAAACCAACTCAGTACTTTTGTACTAATTCTAAATAGTATGCTACAACAAAACACGACACAACATAAGGATTTAAATGAAGTTTTCAAATAGTAAATGGAGTATGCATTCTACACCAAAATAAATTACTCTGTAATAAATCTAAACATTAGCATGAGTTTACAAACTCAAAAACAAAAATGAATAGAGTATAAAATCTCATGTTAACACTCTTCATAACTCTCTGTCTATTTCTATTTATTTCTCATACAAAATCAAGATTACATAGATGTATATATATTGATACAATTAGTCGGTTAGCTCTCCCCTTCGTTGTACCTAAGTCGAATTTGGATTTTCTAGAATATTAATGGTTCATTTCCCCTTTGAAATTTGATCAGTCAAAAATGAAATGGTGTGGCGGTGATAACTCTTCGATCATTAAATGGATAAGACGATCAAGGTGGTGGAAATTAATTTATGGGCGGTGGTAAATCTTCAAAATTCAATCGGCTGAGATAAGTCGTCTTTGGGGTGGTGGCATGATTAATCTTCTGATATATTTCATGTTATTTTGACTATGAGTTTCTGTCACATCAACCATTATTCATGTTATAAGTGGTGTTGTGGAAATGGAAACATCAATCTCATATGTAAAGAGTTTGGATGATCATGGATATATGTATTAGATCAAAGAGATGAAAATGATAATGTAGAGGATTTTTTCAAGTGAGAAATTGATTTTGATCTCTGAACTATATTGCATGTCCTTAGAACACTAAATTTCATAACCTAAAGAGATGAGAGAGCTAAGCATGATACTACATGAACTAAGGGAGAAAAAAAAACGATAATCATGAACCATGTTACATGACCTAACATGACAAAATACGATGACATCCAGATTTGGAGGGCAAGAAACCATCCTTACATTTTTGTATACATTCGCTCAATTAAAGGTATGATTTAACCCTCATCCTTTTGGTTGTTTGTTTTACTTTTGCATAGAGAGCTGCAAGATTTGGTAGTACCTTTCCAATTAAGGATAGGCATGGAACAGATCCATCTTCTCATCCCATGCACTAAATGGCCTTGCTTTAGAAGTTGTGAACCTTTAAAAATAACTTTTGCATCCAAAACCATATCGCCATCAATATACGAAGTCAACTCTAGTGAAAACACTAGCAAGAATCCTCATAAATGAATCAGATAAGGAAATCGAGTCGATGCCAAATTACCACACTGATACAATATTTAGAGGGTATGGATGCTTTAGGGGTTAAACTCTGTCTCGTTTACTGCTTTAAAGCCGTTTATCTTTCTAATTTTTACAGTTGTGCTTTAAATGTTAAGAAGGGTAAAAGGGTAGACACTTGAATCCACTTAAATTTGTTTAATTCTTTAATTTATTTTTATAGGTAGAGCCTTTAATCCATAAAAATATTTTGTGTTTTTCTTTATTGCGTAGGACATGAAGTTTAATAAGCAAATTCAAGTATGGTGAAAATAAATAAATAATATTATTTTTAATTTAAAGTTAGGGTTTAGTTGGTTTGAGATAATGGAAGGATATAAATAAGATGCTATTTAGCCACTTACAGCCCAATGTGTTAGTTTTGTAGTTCAATTGGTTTGGTTTTGTAGTTAAATTATTTCAAATTCACATGTATTTTAACATTTCTCTATTCTAATATTCACATCACATTTTTTAATTTGAGGTAGAGTTAAACACATTTTACATTTTTTTTTAATTTGAGCTAGAGTTATTGTTTTATTAATGTTTCCTCAATCTCATAGATGATGAAAAGAAGACTCCATTTTTATTATAGAAATTTTGAAAGTAAAGCGTTTAAATTTTTTTAATCATTTTGTTCTATTTCTCCACAGGAAATTTACTTTTTATTTGAATATTAAGTAAGTCTATTTAGTAATGAGTATTTTATACCAAGCTCTACACGCTTTTCACCCCTGTAGTCGATGACTCGACCCCGCTTCTCACCCCTGTAGTCGATGACTCGACCCTATTGGTGTTGGATAATAATGGCGAAATGTCATAGTTAGGAAATTGTTAGAATTAATGGATAATAATGACGAAATGTCATAGTTAGGAAATTGTTAGAATTAATTTTTATTGTATGCTAGTTTAGTCTTTGGTTGGTTTTCAAATCCATGATTTCAAGAGATTGTTAGAGGCTATCCTAACCTATAAATTTGTATACAATTTATCAAATTGATATTTAGAGTGTGTGAGCCTAGTTTCACTTATGTGAGCCCTTGTGGTCTCACTGATCTCTATGCATTTCTCCAATTTTAAGTTGGTATCAGAGCTGAGGGATTGGAGTGGTCGGAGTGCTCATCATCACGCCTGTTGGAGTGTCTGTGCCTGCATGGAAGAGATTCTCTCTTTACTGGTTGAACGAAGTGCCTGGGAAGCTTCTCTGTGGAGTGAATAGCAGCTCCAAAAAGTGGAAGAGCAGAGGTGAGAATGCATGGATCCAATATTGCCTTCATCGAGTCCCTGCTCTGAGACTGTTGAAAGTCCATGCGACTGTATTAGTGGAAAGAGATTCACACAACACCATGTTTGGTTACTTGCGAGAGCTAATCAGAATTATGCAACAAATTGTTTGAGTGTACTTGGAGGTATCACTGCGTGGAGGAGTAGTGTCTTGAAGGAAACTATCATGGATCAGAGAGTTCATTGTCGTGGAGAGGCCGCCACTGCACAAAGGAGGAGAGACTCTGCTATTGTCCACCATTTCACATATTTGTGTGATGAGTTTGGTGAAGGAGCCGCATCATGGAGGGAGCTTCCAAGAGAGAAATCGTTGTGTGAAGTTTGTCCATCCATATTTGTTGCAGTCATGAAATCGCAGCCACACTGCCGACTAGAGTGG
Source organism: Picea mariana (assembly GCA_032191745.1). NCBI lineage: Eukaryota > Viridiplantae > Streptophyta > Pinopsida > Pinales > Pinaceae > Picea > Picea mariana. The sequence continues at coordinate 141,145 of JASDQU010012598.1, forward strand.
AACTACTGCAATTGTAAGCAGTTATCGTGTGAGTCTGTGTGCTTGCGGGAGTCTCCGGCATAGAGGAGTGTGAAACCAAGCCATTGTGATGTAGAAGAGAGCCATCCTATTTAAGAAAAGACATCATTTGGTGCGTGAACATTGGGTG
>JASDQU010012598.1:141342-153674 GCA_032191745.1 Picea mariana
GTGTTTCAACACTTGTTTTAACAAACAATAAAGAGCTATTACAAAAAAAACTTAAGTGAATCACTCATGCATCATAAAAAAGATCAATATTTTGTTCTACAACAACATTTTCAATGGGTGTTTTAGCAGAGAGTAAAAAGCTATTACAACAAAATAGAGTTATAGCAGAAACAAAGGAATTATAAGAACAAACTAAAAACTCATATTATAGCAGCTAAATAATTTCACCGAATCATTCCCTGCAATAGTAAATCAACTTAGTACTTCAGTACTAAATCTAAATAGTATGTTACAACAAAACACTACACAACATAAGAATTTAAATGAAGTTTTCAAACAATAAACAATGTATGCATGCTACACCAAAATAAATTACTCTCTAAAAAATATGAACATTAACATGAGTTTACAAACTCATAAACAAAAATGAATTAGAGTATAAATCTCATGTTAACACTCTTCAGAACTCTCTATTTATTTCTATTTATTTTTCATACAAAATCAAGATTACATAGATATATATATATACTGATACAATTAGTCGGTTAGCTTTTCCCTTCGATGTACCTAAGTCGAATTTGGATTTTCCAGAACATTAATGGTTCATTGCCCCTTTGAAATTTGATCATTAAAAAATGAAACAGTGTGGCGGTGATAACTCTTCAATCATTAAATGGATAAGGCGGTCAAGGCGGTGGCAATTAATTTCTAGGTGGTGGTAACTCTTCAAAATTCGATTTGCTGAGATAAGTTGTCTTTTGGGTGGTGGAATAATTAATCTTCTAACATTCTCCCCCTTAATCATTTCACCGCAAAACAAAACTCTGCAATATTATTACAGTTCAAAAACCCCAATGTTCTTTCTGTGAATTTCAAATAATTTCTTTGCTAAGGGCTTTGCAAACATGTATCCAAAYTGGTCTTCATATCTGCAAAACTCTACAAAAATTTCATCATTGTTTATCAACTCTTGAATAAAATTATATTTTATATCAATATGCTTAGTTTTCTTGTGGAAAACATGATTACGTGATAGAGTAATGGTTGATTTATTATCACAGAAAATATGAATTGGTTCGTGTTGTTCATGCAACAACTCAATCAAAATATTTCTTATCCACACAGTTTGACATGCAGTTGTTGTTGTTGCAACATACTCTGCCTCAGCACATGATAAAGTCACAATGAATTGCTTCTTTGAAGCCCATGCTACAACTCATGATAAAAAGCTAAACACATATCCTGATGTGCTCTTCCTGTCATATATACTACCTGCAAAATCACTATCAGTATATTCAATTAACTTAAAATCTAAATCTGATGTGTACATGACACCATAATTAGTTGTTTCAACAACATATATTAGGATCCTTTTTCCTTCTTTCCAATGAGTACTCTTCGGAGTCTCCGTAAATCTAGAAATCAAACTTACAACAAACATAATATCAGGTCTTGTTGTTGTCAAATACATAAGACTTCCAACCAGTCTTTTATATAGATTCAGATCAACACATGACCCTTCATCATTCTTACTAAGTTTTGTGTCAGTTGCAATTGGTGTTACAGCTAGTTTACAGTTCACCATCCTAAACCTTTTCAATATATCCTTTGCATACTTAGTTTGACAAATAAAAATACCATATTTAGATTGATTTACTTCAATGCCTAGAAAATACTTCATCATTCCTAAATCGGTCATTTCAAACTCAGTTTTCATGGCTGTCTTAAACTCATCTACTGAAATATTTCTGGTGAAAATCAAATCATCAACATATAAGCATACAATCAAGAGTTTACCTTCCTGATTTACCTTTGTATATAGAGTTTTCTCACTCAAACTCATGTTGAATCCTTCACCTTTCAAGTATTCATCAATTTTTTTGTACCATACTCTGGGTGCTTGTTTCAATCCATACAACGCTTTCTTTAACCTGCAGATGTTACCTTCTTTTCCAACAATCTCATATCTTGGATTTTGTTTCACATAAACCTCTTGTTCCAAAAAACTATTTAAAAATGCAAATTTTACATCCATCTCATGCATACACCATTTATTATGAGAAACAATGGCTAACACCACTCTTATAGTATCAAGCCTGCCTATAGGTGCAAAATTTTCATTATAATCAATATTGGGTTGTTAACTGAACCCTTGAGCTACAAGTTTTTCATTGTGCTTCTCAACTTCACCTTCAACATTTAACTTGGTCTTGTAAATCCATTTAACACCTATACAAATTTTATCCTTAGGAAAATATACAGGTTTCCAAGTGTTATTCCTTTCTATGGCATCAATTTCTTCATTCGTAGCTTCTACCCAAACTTATTTCTTAACAAAATTATCAAAATTTACAGGATCATATGCAATTAATGCAAAATTTGAAACTTGATCTACTTCATCATTTTACTCATACAATTCTCTTAAAATTCTAGATTTTTGACCTCTAATTATGTTTCTTAATGAAGCTACAATAGGATTTTATCCATCACTTACCTCTGATCATGTTTTTTGTCCACCATGACTTGATGGCTCACCACGCTTATATGTTCTGGGAATTGTTAGTTGTGATGGGATGACTCTTGGTGAATGTATTACAAGAGTTATTATTGCAGGCGTATGTGACTATGGAATCAATTGTCCACCCTTTATGGTCTTCTCATCTCCATCATCATCTTCATGGGATATTTCAGCTCCCCCTAATAAAATTTTATCAATACTACAATCCCAGGCTTCTTCTTTCTTGAACTCAACATCTTTGTTGATAACATACTTCTTGGTGATGGCATTATAGAGTCTATATGCCTTAGAATCCTCACTGTATCCAACAAAGAGACATTTCTCACTTTTTTCATCCAACTTTATCCTCATCTCTTCATATACATGTGTATAAGATACACACCCGAAAATACTCAAATGAGATACATTGTTATTATGACCACTCCAAGATTCCTGGGGAACTTGGTTCGTTACACTCTTAGTTGGACTCCTGTTTAGAATATATATTGAACAAATAACTTCATCGTCCCAATATTCATTTGGGAGATGATTCTCCTTCAACATACTTTGATCCATATTCATAATGATTTGATTCTTCCTTTAAGCTACTCCATTATGTTGTGGAGTATAACAAGTAGTAAATTTTCTCTTGGTTCCATGATACTGACAAAACTCCATGAAATCAATTAGCATATACTCACCTCCTTTGTTTGATCTCAAGACTTTAATATATTTTCCACTCTCCTTTTCAACCATAACTTTAAACCTCTTAAATATATCAAAAGATTCAGACTTCTTCTTCAACAAATAAACCCAAATTTTTCGACTGAAATCATCAATAAAAGTCATAAAATAGACATTACCAATCAATGAAGGTGTTTTCATTGGTCCACGTAAGTTTGTGTGAACAATTTCCAATGGAGCTTTAGCCCTATATGAAACTCTAGAAATAAATTTATCCATGTGATGCTATGCAACTCTCACATGAGCTTACTGGTTGTTGAATACTGGGCAACCCCTTCACCATTTGCTTCTTCTGCATCACATATAGACCTCCAAAATGTAAATGGCCATATCTCAAATGCCATAACCATGACTCATCCAAACCTTTATCTTTATAACCATTCAAAGAGTCAGTCGAATCATTTCTCATAATAAATGGAAACATTTTATTCTTTGTCATCTCTACTTTGGAAATCAATGACTTACTTGGATACTTATCATAAATTGTACATACCATGTTCTTGAAGAACACTCTGTAGTTTTTCTCTATTAGTTTTTCAACACTTAACATATTTCATTTCATAGAAGGTACATAATAAACATCATCTATTTTTCTTCTTTCATCATTCTTAGTATAAACAAGAATCACACCTTTACCATTAACTCTTACCTTACTGTCATTACCCATCTTTCCCTTAGATTGAATATTGGTATCTAAACTCACAAACAAGTCTTTACTTCCAGTCATGTGATTTCTACATCCATTGTCCAAAAACCAAACATCATTTGAACTTTCTTGGGTGACATTGCAAGTAAAAAAAATAGGTTTTTGGTTATCCTCTAACTCCTCTGTCATGTGAGAAGACTGCTTTCCAAAATCTACTTGCTTCTTCCAACACTTGTTATCATAATGTCCAAATTTCTTACAATAATAACATTGTACCTTATATTTATCATGCGTATGATTTCCATGTTGCCGGGATCTGTTGCTACTCCTCTTAAATAGCTAGCAGGATTCTGCTGAGTTTTCTCCTCAAATTATGAATCATTTTTGTTGTCTCTTTGATTAGAAAATCGAAGTCCTCTTCCTCTTCTACTAAACCTTACTATGGGTCTGCCTCTAGTAAGATGCAGTTGGTATTTGAAGGCATTCTGTAATGTATTATCATATCTAGACATCCTAGATTCATGAGCAATCAGAGAACCAGTTAATTCATCAATATGGATTAGACTAATATATTTAAATTCTTCTATGGGTACAACTATGGATTCAAATTTCTTTGGCAACGATCTAAGAACTTTCTCAATTACTGTATTGTCTGAGAGGTATTCACCATATTGCCTTAGTTGATTCACAACATTCATTACTTGAGTCATGAAACTATCAACTGACTCATTTTCCTTTATCTTCAGATTTTCAAAGTCTCTTCTCAAATTTTGAACCTTGACAATATTCACCTTGGATACACCTTGATAGCTAGTTTCAATAATGTCCCAAGCTTTCTTCAAATAAACTGAACTTGACACCTTTGGAAATATGGTTTCATTTAGGAATTTTTGAATAAGATCGAGGGCTTTATTGTCTTTCTTTATGTTCTCCTTCAACAAAATCCGCTTGACATTTTTCAGATCCATTTCTGTTGCTTGGTCAGTAGGCTCTGGATAACCAATAGTAACAAACTCCCAAATATCTTGAGAACGAAGAATTTTTCTCATTCTGATAAACCAACAATCATAATTCCTTTCATTCAAAATAGAAATCTGTGGCTGAGCCAAATTACTGTTTGTATCCATTTCAAATCAGATTCCAAATCATTGTATTCAATTACAACGAGGAACTATAAATATTACTATCTTTGATACCACAATGAAGGATGCAGAGGAGTGCCTCAGAAAACAATGAGCAATTACTACACAAGTTTCAGCACCGTGTAACAACACTTGTAAGCTACATCCAGGTGTTTCAACAACTGTTTCAACACGTGTTTCAGCAAACAATAAATAGTTATTACAACAAAAACTTAAGTGAACCACTCCTACATCATAAACAAATATCGATACTATGTTCTACAATAACCTTTTCAATAGATGTTTTAGCTGAGAGTAAAAGAATATTACAACAAAACAAAGTTATAACAGAAATAGTGGAATTATAACAATAGACTAAAAACTCATATTACAATAGCAAAATAACTTCATTGAATCATTCTATGCAACAATAAATGAACTCAGTACTTTTGTACTAAGTATAAATAGTATGCTACAACAAACACTACACAACATAAGGATTTAAATGAAGTTTTCAAACAATAAATGGAATATGCATGTTACACAAAAATAAATTACTATGTAATAAATCTAAACATTAGCATGAGTTTACAAACTCAGAAACAAACATGAATAGAGTATAAAATCTCATGTTAACACTCTTCAGAACTCTCTGTCTATTTCTATTTATTTCTCATACAAAATCAATATTACATAGATGTATATATATTGATACAATTAGTCGGTTAGCTTTCCCCTTCGTTGTACCTGAGTTGAATTTGGATTTTCTAGAACATTAATGGTTCATTTCCCCTTTGAAATTTGATCAGTCAAAAATGAAATGGTGTGGCGGTGATAACTCTTCGATCATTAAATGGATAAGACGATCAAGGTGGTGGAAATGAATTTATGGGCGGTGGTAAATCTTCAAAATTTGATCAGTTGAGATAAGTCGTCTTTTGGGTGGTGGAATGATTAATCTTCTGATATATTTCATGTTATTTTGACTATGAGTTTCTGTCACATCAACCATTATTCATGTTATAAGTGGTGTTGTGGAAATACAAAACATCAATCTCATATGTAAAGATTTTGGATGATCATGGATATGTGTATTAGATCAAAGAGATGAAAATGATAATGTAGAGGATTTTTTCAAGTGAGAAATTGATTTTGATCTCTGAACTATATTGCATGTCCTTAGAACACTAAATTTCATAACCTAAAGAGATGAGAGAGCTAAGCATGATATTGCATGAACTAAGAGAGGGAAAAAAACGATAATCATGAACCATATTACATGACCTAACATGAAAAAATACGATGACATCCACATTTGGAGGGCAAGAAACCATCCTTACTTTTTTGTATACATTAGCTTAATTAAAGGTATGATTTAACCCTCATCCTTTTGGTTGTTTGTTTTACTTTTGCATAGAGAGCTGCAAGATTTGGTAGTACCTTTCCAATTAAGGATATGCATGGAACAGATCCATCTTCTCATCCCATGCACTAAATGGCCTTGCTTTAGAAGTTGTGAACCTTTAAAAATAACTTTTTCATCCAAAACCAGATCGCCATCCATATACGAAGTCAACTCTAGTGAAAACACTAGCAAGAATCCTCATAAATGAATCAGATAAGGAAATCGAGTCAATGCCAAATTACCACACTGATACAATATTTAGAGGGTATGGATGCTTTAGGGGTTAAACTCTGTCTCGTTTACTGCTTTAAAGCCGTTTATCTTTCTAATTTTTACAGTTGTGCTTTAAATGTTAAGAAGGGTAAAAGGGTAGACACTTGAATCCACTTAAATTTGTTTAATTCTTTAATTTATTTTTTATAGGTAGAGCCTTTAATCCATAAAAATATTTTTGTGTTTTTCTTTATTGCATAGAACATGAAGTTTGATAAGCAAATTCAAGTATGGTGAAAATAAATAAATAATATTATTTTTAATTTAAAGTTAGGTTTTAGTTGGTTTGAGCTAATGGAAGGATATAAATAAGATGTTATTTAGCCACTTACAGCCCAATGTGTTAGTTTTGTAGTTCAATTGGTTTGGTTTTGTAGTTAAATTATTTCAAATTCACATGTATTTTAACATTTCTCTATTCTAATATTCACATCACATTTTTTAATTTGAGCTAGAGTTAAACACATTTTACATTTTTTTTTAATTTGAGCTAGAGTTATTGTTTTATTAATGTTTCCTCAATCTCATAGATGGTGAAAAAAAGACTCCATTTTTATTATAGAAATTTTGAAAGTAAAGCGTTTAAATGTTTTTAATCATTTTATTCTATTTTGTTTAAATGTCATAGTTAGGAAATTGTTAGAATTAATTTATATTGTATGCTAGTTTAGTCTTTGGTTGGTTTTCAAATCCATGATTTCAGGAGATTGTTAGAGGCTATCCTAGCCTATAAATTTGTATGAAATTTATCAAATTGATATTTAGAGTGTGTGAGCATAGTTTCACTTATGTGAGCTCTTGTGGTCTCACTGATCTCTATGCATTTCTCCAATTTTAAGTTGGTATAAGAGCTGAGGGATTGGAGTGGTCGGAGTGCTCGTCATCACGCCTGTTGGAGTGTCTGTGCCTGCATGGAAGAGATTCTCTCTTTACTGGTTGAAAAAAGTGCCTGGGAAGCTTCTCTGTGGAGTGAATAGCAGCTCCAAAAAGTGGAAGAGCAGAGGTGAGAATGCATGGATCCACTATTGCCTTCATCGAGTCCCTGCTATGAGACTGTTGAAAGTCCATGCGACTGTATTAGTGGAAAGAGATTCACACAACACCATGTTTGGTTACTTGGGAGAGCTAATCAAAATTATGCAACAAATTGTTTGAGTGTACTTGGAGGTATCACTGTGTGGAGGAGTAGTGTCTTGAAGGAATCTATCATGGATCAGAGAGTTCATTGTCATGGAGAGGTCGCCACTGCACAAAGGAGGAGAGACTCTGCTATTGTCCACCATTTCACATATTTGTGTGATGAGTTTGGTGAAGGAGCCACATCATGGAGGGAGCTTCCAAGAGTGAAATCGTTGTGTGAAGTTTGTCCATCCATATTTGTTGCAGTCATGAAATCGCAGCCACACTGCTGACTAGAGTGGAACTACTGCAATTGTAAGCAGTTATCGTGTGAGTCTGTGTGGTTGCGGGAGTCTCCAGCATAGAGGAGTGTGAAACCAAGCCATTGTGATGTAGAAGAGAGCCATCCTATTTAAGAAAAGACATCATTTGGTGCGTGAACATTGGGTGCGCTGAAGAGACTGCTTAATAGAGATATGCAAACGTGTGAAGTGGGCGAGTGAGGAGAACAACCGATTGTAGTTTGTGTGTGATTGCATCTAAGAAGATGATCATATATTGAAGAACAAAGACCTGTTGTAGTGGTTTTAATGAGACGATGATTATTCATAGAAGAATGCGAGCGTGTTGAGAAAAAATGGTACAGACATCACTACTAATTGCTCAAGATTGGTATCAATACAGTCTGTTCGGTGATCACATCGAGGCTGAGGAGAAGCACCCCAAACGAGTGAATTTGAACTTCCATTTCTCAAATACTCGACGTTGTCAACATTGCGTGGATAAGAAGTCACAATTATCTACCAGAGGAACCATCATGGTTGAGCTAACCTGCGTGGAAGAAAGGAATTTGAGTGCAGTCTCTCTTCGTATTCCTATAGCTTCCAGGGTTAACTGTTGCATGTCATTCAATTGTGAAAATCAATGCAAATTAAAGGGAGGCATTTTATTTGTTGTTTGATTTGAAGTTCACTTATTCCAAGAGAACACCTATGGTGGAGCACTGTACACCCACCGTGGATTTTTTTCGCCTACAAATCATTGCGTGTGGAACCGAAGATCTCTCTCCCTAGCTTCATATATTTCAATTTCATATATTCTTATTTCCATTGGTGTGAGATGTATTGGAGATCAGACACTAATAATCATCATTGAGTTTGCTGCAAGGAGAAACCTGCGTGAAAGGTAAGAAGTTTGAACATTGGCATTTTGTTTTATCAAATTGCATGAGAGTTGAATTTAGGGTACTGTGTATGCAAAGCGTGGTGGAGTTTCCATCATGATAGATGGATTAAAGGAGAAAGCATAGTTGCTTTCTACTCTCATGGGTAAGGAAAGGAGAATTAAGCAGCTACAGAGAGAGCTCAAACAGATGAGGAGAAATAATCATCACGAAGAGTCATTGTATTTTGCAGATCAGTATAAATTATGAACCTTGGGAAACTGAAATGAAAAAATTACTATGGTTAGTAGATTTATTGCATTAAGATCGTGAAGATCATATCAATTACTATGATAAAGAGAAGAGGTACCATAGCATTACAACTTATTATATCAACACTGGATAAAAATATCTTGTCTAGTATTTTGGGTGAATTTGGTAAAATATGTAGTGCAAAAATATTTTGGGATATTCTTGAAATGAAGAAGTGGAATGAGAATGTTGAAGTTGATGAAGGTATTGTTGTTGAAAATGGTGATTGTGTTGACAGTATCGTAACTAGAACAAAGATTGAAAATGACATTATTGAAATTGCAATTATTAGTGAAGAAAGTGTGTCTGACAGTAAAGTCACATGTCATAGTAAGGAAATTCCCTATGATGTTGTATTTAGTGATTTGATGAATTCAAATGATATTGATGATGCAGATGAATGTGTAACTGTTGATGAACCCCTATGTGAATCTTTGTTAAATTTAGTCAAATTTGATGAAAACTATTTATCTCATGAAGAGTGGTCAATTATATTGCACGAGAAACATCTTATTGATGAGCTATTGTTTGGTGAGAAGAAAAGCTCATTTGCATACACAAACCAAGTGAAAGAAAATATGATAGAGCCTGATGAAGAGGTTGAAGACATGAAACGACCAGTTGTGATAGTAGTTGAAGCTGAAAATGGAGATTATTATGCAACATCATAGGCAAGGAATAAAGAAGAAGAAAGGAAAGCTCTCTTAGAAGAGCAAAATGAAAAGAACCAATATGATTATTCCTATAATTTTTCATATGATAGTAACAATATTTTTGAGTGTACATGTTTACAAGACAACAATGCATTTTCAGTAGTGACTGATTATGAAGAAAACATGGAAGAAAATGAAGAAATCAACGAAGAAAATACTGAGTTGATTTTTATGGTTTGGAGCCCGAAAGAAATCAAATATTATTATGAATCGATGTTGCAACAGTCCATTGAGAAGGGCATTGATGATTGTATCCAGAAAGGGTAGCAACCCACTTATGAGAATTTGGAAGAATTTGCAAGCATTAAAGACAAACGATTCCAAGAACATGCGTAAGTGTTGAGGACAAAGAACAATAGTTAGTTGCCCAGTTCCAAAATGAAGAAGAACAAAGCCAAGATGACACTGAAGTAGAATAAAGTCAAGATTAAACATATTTGGAGCAATAAGCCAAGGAAGAAGCTCCATCTCCAWCACTTTCTAACAACAAGAAAGGTCAAGATGAAATTGTTAGAGTCAAGTGTAAGCCTAGGTGAGACTAAGACCAACATGCATGTTAGTTATGTTATGTATTGACATTGTATTAAATCCATTTCTCCATTAAGGAGGAGTGTTGGATAATAATGGTGAAATGCGATAATTAGGAAATTGTTAGAACCGATTTCTATTGTATGCTAGTTTAGTCTTTGGTTGATTTTCAGATCCATGATTTCAGAAGATTGTTAAAGACTATCCTAACTTATAAATTTGTATGCAATTTATCAAATTAGTATATAAAATGTGTGAGCCTAGTCTCACTTATGTGATCCCTTGTGATCTCACTGATCGTTGTGCATTTCTCCAATTTTAAGTATTCTGAGGAGGCCTATGTGCATGCCTTCGATGTGATAGACATTGAATTTCCATTTGATTGTCTTTCTAACATGCAATCAGATTTATACATATAACATTTTCGATTTCTTTCACAATACCACTATCAATTGTTGGACACCTTAATATACAGCATATACTAACGATTTATTAACATAAATTTAAATTAATTTATTTCACGTGGATATAAACAATGCACCCCTTTTTAGCAGAACACGCGATGATGTTTTGGGAAAAACAAAGCAATGCACACACACTCTTCGATATCCATCTCTCTCAGATGCGTCGCCAATATATTTATCTCTAATGTGCCACTATGTGGACGATAAGTTATACCATAACGAACTATTTAATAATTTCATATTATATATATATATATATATATATATATATATATATATATAAACACGCTTGTATTGTACATTGTTCTTTGTTTTTTCATAAATAAAATACAATTAAATTTATATAAGGGTTTACAATTTCCATGAAAGTTCCAATTTTAGCTAATATAAAAATTTTAATATACAATAAGTATTGGAATAGGTGAATTTTAGTATATAATAAGTATTGGAATGGGTGATTGCATATTTTTAATAATTTTGTTTATTTTCATAGTAATGTACTAAAGTTATATAATCTAAATCATTATTAATAACCATACTTTTGTTTGTGCTACTACATATCAATAAAATTACATAATATATGATCCTATCTACCAAACCCTTTCATACAAGTTACTTGTATAAGCATCACAAAATATAACTCTACCCAAACAAAATATATATATTTTTAAAGCATTTCGTTCAGTTTTATCACTCTTCATTAGAAACATGTAACTTTAATCGAACACAATTTGTTTTCCCAAAAACATTTTTATCAATTTTCATTAAAAACATGTAAAATCATTATCATTTATTTGGAATAAAATATTTTATATTTTTTTTAGTTTTGTTTTTAAGATAGAAAATATTATATTATCTTTTATAAAAACATTAATCAAATATAAAGAACAAGCTAGAGTCTTGGTTGCCAAAAGTGGAAACTAACCTAGCTCCGTGCTAGTTCAAAAAATATGCTCTCCTATGGGGTCAAAAAAATATATCATTTTTTGTTTGAAGGGTATATAATCTCTATGAAACACTGATTTGAACCACTATACAGAGCTATTCATAACTAGGCATATGAAAGTGTAAGAAGAAATAGATGGAAAATTGAAATCACAACTAGCCTAGATGTGACAAACGATCTTCTAGAGCATAACCTGTGTTGCAAGGAGAAAGAGAAATAGGCACGTCCATGATGATGGTGTCCTAGCCATATAGAGCTGGCGAGGACTGTAGAAGATCGGGATGGGCATGCAAGGAAACTAATAACGAAATTCTCTGATCCAGTTGTTCTATTTTATGTCACAAGTCTGCCACTTCGCGTCTCAAAAAGAAGTTGAAGATATTCCTCCCTCTAGTGAAAGTT
>JASDQU010012599.1:6942-22271 GCA_032191745.1 Picea mariana
TTCTCTTGTTCGACAGTAGTCTTGGTACTTGTTCAGGAAAAGCTGCCTCATCTGTACCCATGTTGAAATGTTCTCTCCTCCTAGGCTCATAAACCATCTTAATGCATTACCCTTCAATGTAGCTGGAAATAGTTTAAGCTTTTGTCCAGTGGTAGTATAGTCATAACTTCTACACAAAATGTCAAATTCAAATAGAAACTCATCCGGATCCTTAGTAGACAATCCATGAAAATTTGGCAGAGCTGAGAGAGGTATGTTTTTCATAGGAGCCATCCCTCATGTGGGAACATTAGAAATAGGAAAAACCAGGGTAGAGATAGTATTTTCATTGTTTACCTGATCTTCGTTGTTTTGTGGGTTCTCTTGGTGGAACTCTTCTTCATTATCCCCTTGATTTTCCATATGTTCTCTTTCTCTCCACTCAATATGAAAAACATCCCACTCTTCTTTAGTGACTATTTGTCCGTTGATCCAATAAACCGCTTCTTCTGGATTTTCCCTGTTTCAAACTATACTTCCTTGATCTTCAATGTTCTCTAGTGTTTCTCATTGATTTGTTGGTGACAAATCTTTAGCTTCGACTTCAGCTTCAGCTCCAACCCTTGATGAAAACGATGTTTCAAGTAGGGGTAGTTCTGATGACTGAAAATTACGTCTTCTTAGAGGATTTGCAGGGTGAAAAATAGATCCTGAAGAAGAATCGGCTCTGGCTATTATTTCATCAACAAATGTTTGCCTTCCCAGTGTAGGATTTCTTCCTCCACGTCCTCTGGTACCTGTAGGGTTAGTATTTTTGGGAATACGTCCTTGCGTTCCTTGATTCATGTAGACTAATCATTCCTTAAGAAAAAAACTAATGTGCTTACAAACATCTATAATTATCTTCCCCGGCAACGACTCCAAAATGTTGGGCACTTTAATTGTCTAAATGAATAGAAAATTAAGGTGTTCAATATAAATTGTGAACCCATGAAAGTCTGTTATTTCAAGATAATTGTGCACAATCTATGCTAGATTATGGAAGCAACACTAATCTAATTGTAGTAGGGAAAACGAAACAAAAATTATTACTAACACAATTATGCTGACACAACTGGAGTTCTACATAATTGAAATCACAATTTGAAATCTAAGCCGATGAGTGTATAAGAATTCTGGATTACCTACTCTAATTTAACTTTCTATTTTACTTTTGCAGGAAGAAGTTCTCTACTAATTGCAGAAAGAAATCTACTTATTGCAAGAAAGTAATCCACACTTTTATTTTCTTTTACTTGAAAACAAGATTTTAATCTAATGCAGAAAAAGGGGAAGTAGTTCTCCAACAATGTTCAACAATTTACTTTTAATTCTCATGAGACAGATTTATGCGCATCTAACAGGAAGGAACTAGACTGTAACAACAACTGTATTCTAGAATTGTTTAACAGATAAACCATTCACATTAAAACAACTATTTTGGAATTCAAAACATAGGGGAATCTATGAGGAAGGTGGGCCCTTTCCTTCTTACTGAATCCTCTCAAAGAAATAGGCTACAGTCTGCTGAAGAAATTCAATCCACTCTTCTATTGATTTTCCAAAACATTGTGTACAATAAGCTTTACTTGACTTCACTTTCTCACAGTCAGAATCCGTCCCTTTGATTACAAAAGATTTTCTATTTAAAGTCAGAGTCATTCAGTTAAAACAAAATCAGAACAACCTTGAGAATCCCCGATTCTCAAGCTGTTCATATGATATCATTAATACAATATCTAGAACTAATCTTGTAAGTTGAAACATGTAACAGTAGGTGTAGAAGCTTTCAAGATCGGTGGCATTTGTTGTTGTAGTCGTATAATAGCAGAATCGGTGGAGTTTGTTGCAACAGTCATGTAACAACAGAATCAGTGGCACCTGTTGCAACAGTCGTGTAATAGCTTCCATAATTGGCACATAGCTGTAATAGCTTCCAAGATTGGTGCATAGTTGTAACAACTTCCAAGATTGGCGCATAGCTGTAACAACTTCCAAGATTGGCACATAGCTGTAACAATTGGTGTAATAGCAATGACCATTCTTTAAGACTTGGTTGTTCTATTCATTTCGATCATTAGACGAATCATTTTATGGGTAAAACATGTGAATGTTACCAATAAAACATGCTAAGTAAACGAAAATATAAAAGCAATATAAATGATTCATACCTTGGGAAAAAAGGTCTTAGCACACATTATAGTAGGCATTAACTTAGAGATGATAAGGTTGAATAGGCAAAAGATGTGATGAAAAAGGGACATTTCTGGGTCCTATCATCTTAGTGGATGGTTGTTGCCCCTTTGTGTTAGTAGCCAATCTATATGGTGTGGATGATGGTGTTTCTGGTCCCTTTTTTAACAAAGCTTCAATTTGAGCTTTAGTTTGATTACCAGGTGAACTTGGCAATGTGGTGTTTGTTTTCTATGGCAAAACATCAGTTTTCTCCAAACTCTTCTAAGTGTCTTGTCCACTGGAACTGCCCTCTTCTAAACCTTGAGTCTCAACTTCTTGTGTAGACGAAGGTGTCTGGGTTCCCCCCTGCAAGACTTTATGTAAGCTATTTCTTCTATGTCTTTGGAAATCGTAGAACTCAACTAATTTATCTGGAGCCAAAGTTTGGACTTGGCTCAACACCTCCTGGTAAGACCTTACTCCTCGGAATATTTCATTCCGTGGGGAATATTCATGCTCATATTGCTTCAGATTGTATAGGGCTAGGTGGTTTGATACGATCTTATGAGGATCATTCTTCTTGAGTTTAATATCCACCAGCTTAATTTCCTCTAGGGCCACAGCCACCACTTTTGAGTGGCCGAAATCAAACAATGAAAACATACCAATTTGTAAAGGGAAGGTCGACCATACATTTTTTTTGCGTTGCTTTTAATTCCTTGTTGATTCCTCCAGCTAGAGTTTGATAAGATATCTCTCATCACACCAGCTGATCTGGTAGAAACTTTGGTAAAGCATGTGGGGGAACTGAACACCCAAAAACCCTGATATAGGAGAAATCCTCCTCAATGTACCAGTCCACTACTTTCCATAGATTTCTCATGATATTGTCTGGAATCCTAGGGGGTGGGGAACTGTAGAGAGAAATATGCATCGACACCACCACATAGTTGTATATTTCATAGAAGAAATATTTTTCTTTATCCTCCCACAGCTTGGAATGATAGAAATGTATGGGCTCGACATTGGTCGGAGTCCATCTTCAGATCATCAAAGGAAATGGTGTCATGAAACAAATGGCATCCATAATGTACGCCAACATGTAGAAAGGGGCAGGTTTCCATTTGTCTTTTAACGACTGGTAATTAGTAATTTCCTTGGCCAAACTGTCCAATAATATCTTGGCCCAATTGAAAGAAAAACCTTCTGCAACCTCATGCATGATTGGTACCCATGATAATTGGAAGTGAGCATCGGTTCCTTTCCTGAAAGGTATGCATAGCATCATGGACACATACATCATATGGGTTTCTATTGATGCTGTGGAATACACGCCATGGGTGTCTGCTCTAAACTTCTCAGGGCATGCCCACCAGTTCTTGATTAAGTTAGGATAATTCTTTCCACCTTGGGTGCATTCTTCTTCATCAAACTGTGTTAAGAAAGCGACATTGTAACTATATTTGAAAGCCAAAGATAATTTGTACATCACCTATATATGTTCTGGTCGAAAAGACCCAACGACAACTTTCTATGAATTGTGGATGGTCTTGGTTGAGACGCCAACGTTCTCTAGAGCCCAGCCTATCATGTTGTTATAAGGCATAGGCCTCGACTGCATGGCTATTTTGTGCAACTCTAATTGAGATATATATTTGAGCTTCGTCGCCTGCGTTTTGGTCACCTCATAGCTCGACTCTTCTGGGTAGTTAATCATCTCGTATTGCAGGATATCAAACACCTGTGTCTAGGTTTTTATGGTATCTACAGCTCTTGGTGAAGTGTCCGAGAGGAAAACTGTGTTTTGGCTCATGCTTTCACCAGATGCTTTATCCATTTTCCACAGAGCCATGATAGTAGTAAAATCACAAGTGTGATATCTATTACAGGGAAACTTGTAAAATTATTAGTCTGTTAAAGCTTGTTGTTTTATGAAATGCAAATGGAATTCAAACTTCAATATTGTTTTCACCTTAAGTGGATCAATTAACGAATACCTTTACTGACAATGTATTTGTTATCTTTAATGAAAAATCTAGGAGGTGATATGCGATCTTATTCAAAATCATTGTCGTTGAGCTGTAATCAATGCCATTAATATTTGGGGGTTCACAACTGGGATCTTGGATAAATAAGGTTTGAAACTTTCCAAAATGATGTTTAGCGAAAAATTGATTGCGAGATAATCTTATTTAACCCATTAATTAACTGTGTTTATCGTTAAGTGATTTTCAATTTTTAGGACTTCGGGACTTTGATAGTATCTCTAGCTAATATTTTCGAAACTCGAAATCGTGAAGTGATTAATCATTAGATAATTGTCTTTAATCCTTAATTAACTATTCTTAGTGTTTACGGTATTTCAGGAGTTTGGATTTTGTGAATCTAGAGTGTGATGAATGGTGAATATCCGAACTCCAGATTCGCGAAGCTTACTATTTAACTTTTAATTGGGGTACATATTTTAGATATTCACAGTTTCATGGGTCAACAAATTAACTTTATTACCTTTTTGATGAGCCATTACCCATAATGATGTGTCAAAGCTTATTTTGGTTCACGTGTATTGGGACCGGGATCCTTAGAACACTTTCAGACATCGGGATGCTAGATTTATTATATGGTGAAAAGATCGAAGTGAGAAACTTCAAAGCTTGAAAATATAAAGTAGTCTCTAGAGGTTTGACCTCCTTAAAAATCAGGTGGCTCCAAAAACTCGGGGAAAAGGGGTCATTCGATCGATGGGGAAGCTTAATCGATGGTGGGCCTTGCACATGCCTTAAGGCTTAAAAATTTAAACATGTTCCAACATAGGCTCCATTTGGGGATCACGTCTCCCTGTTAGGCATGGAAGAATAGTATACCAAGTGCCTCTATTGGGTTAATGGAGTCATCATTGGGTTTCCAGAAAACACCTTTGAAAAATCATATAGGAAGAAAATAGACTTCAACCTTGTCTCAAGAAACTTTCAAAAACTTAATCATTCACGGATCTTGAGTTAGGCTATCAATAGTTTCTCTTTTTCTAAAATTGATTCTGGATTTGTTTAAGATAATCAAAACAACCTTAAACGATCTATCAGACTCTGATGGATTTTGTTCGCATCAAGGAAAAGTAAAATTAACGATTTAGTTCAGGGAGTCCCTTGTTAGTTTAGGATGTAAATATTATCGAAAAGAGAATTAGCTACCAGAGTACATTATATACATGTATAAAAGCCTTGCATATATCCTAGACATTGCTTCACTGCCAGTAAGCATGTTCAGTACCCGGTGAAGTTATCTAAATTTCCCATTGAAATTCCTTTCACCACTTCAAGTTGCATTTTTCTGAGATGAGGGAAATCATTTAAATGAATTTCCTTTCATCATATATTTTGGAGGAGATGGGGGAAATCGAAATTCAAATTTCCTTTCACCATCTGCCTTATATTTTAATATTTCTGAAGTGGGGGAAATCAATTTGTATGCATCATACAAGGGATGATATCTGTTTATAAATTTTCTTCGAAGGTCTGTCAACTCACTTTGATTTACTTTGGATTAATCCTCTCCCAACCTTCAAGACACCTTATCCTATAGGAAAGTTCTCACAGGAAGTTTTCATTTTCCNTCCAGGGATTTTCCTTGAGCGAAACTAATCAGTTGAAATCTGATAGAAGGGCTAAAGTAGTCAAGATTAACCTAGACATGCTTTCTTTCAGTTACAAAATTTAGAGGAATCATAAAGATTTTTTCCCACTCTTGTTTTGAAGGTTTGGTTCTTTCATCTTCCTAAGTCAAGGTGAAATATGTATTACTGTGAAGATTTAAGCTCTGGTAGTGAAACTCACGATAGAATAAAAACTTTCGGACGTGTTAGAAGGAAACAAAACAAGGAGTTGGAGGTTTTGAAAGGGATCTCATTTTCATGCCAGTCTACTTCTTGATTAGTGAGATTCTTTTATTCTTATTTTCCTTTTACCTTCATATTATTTTCATTTGATTCAAAAAATTTAGAATCTTGGATTGTTCTAATATTTGATCAGGTGACCATTTTTACATGAGTACAAACTTATTTAGGTTTTAAGGATTTCCTTTAGAATTTGTCTGAACAACAATAAGCATAGAATTTCATACCTTGGATTTCATTTGTATTTTAAGCCAAAACCATTATTAATTTATCACATGTTTTGCGAGAAAGCCAACCATTCTGAAAAGTGAGTGTCGGCTTATGATGCATCCTTATTTATCAACTACTGATAAGTAGTCTGCTTGGAAGTAAACATGGCAAATGTTAGAACTTTTGCAGAAAACGAAACGATATGTGTTACTCGTTTTTATATTTTTGTTTTTCTTTTATAAAAACAACAAAGATGGTCTTTTTTACAATAAAAATAAAAACTTACCAAAGAAACGAACATGAAAATCAAAATGGTATGTACAAAGGGGATTTAGAATCTGATTATTGCATGAAGTGTTTCAGGTAACGCCCATTGATAGGGGCACTAAGGACTTTCCCGTCAAGGTTTTCTAATAAGAATGAATTATTTCCCTCAGAAGCTACGACTCTGAAAGGTCCAAAGTAGATGTGATCAAACTTGTCGTGATTTTCAGCATCTTCCTTCCTAGAATCCCACTTCAAAACTAGGTCATCAGGAAGAAATTCCCTATATTTATCTTTTTTTATCAAACATGGATTTCATATTGTCTTGATATCTCTGAAGCCTCTCATCCACCTCAACCCTATTTTGTTGGACTTCAACTAACTGGTTTATTCTTTTGGTAACATCATTCGTCTCGTCCTTTTCATCTTGCCACAACTTCATCACGGGCAGAATGAGATTTATGGGTAGGACCACGTCAGTACCGTAGACCATTTGGAAAGGAGACATTCCGATCGATTGCTTAGTGCCGATTCGATTTTCCCACAAAGCGTATTTCAAATGAACATGCCAGGATTTCTTATTTTCAGCCAACACCTTTTTTATTATGGTGATTAGGCTCTTATTTGATGACTCAGCGAATCCATTTCCCTTCCCTCAGGATAGTAGGCTGTGGAATTTCCTAGTACAATGTTGTACTTTATACAAAAACTAACCATCACCATGGATTTAAAGGCTTGGGTATTATCCATAACTATATTCTTGGGACAGTCGAATCTTGATAGAATGTTTTCTTCTAAGAAATTGATCACCACTGAATCTGTATCATTTCATGTTGGAATGGACTCTATCCATTTAGTGAAATAGTCTGTGTCGGTTAAAATCCATTTATGTTGTGCACTAGATTGCAGATGGATTTCTTTGATAAAATATAGATCCCATTGTTGAAGTGGATCTTCTGTCTTGACTGGAATCAAGGGTAGTGCGGGAAGCTTTTTCTTTCCTGAGAATAGTTGACAATAATTACAGGCTCTGAATTTAGTATTCATGTTTGTAAATAACTTTGGCCAATAGTATCCATATCTCAGGATTTTATAGGCTGTTTCCCTCCAGGCGTGGTGTCCTCCAGACATCCCTTCATGAAACTCATTTATAACATTCTCCGTTTCAGATTCTATCAGACACCTTAGTAAAAATCCTAGGGGATCCTTCCAATATAGTTGGTTGTTGATGATGCAATATTTTACTGTGTGCAAATTCAATGTTCTCACCTTAGAAGGAGTCATATCGCTTGGGAATTGAAGAGTCAGGAGGTATGAAACTATGTCGCCATACCAAGCATAGGAAGAAATTTTTTCTTGGATCTGAGTTGCAGGTGTCTGATCATCAAATTATTCTATATCAGGAAGGTCTCTGTAAGATTGCAGATGATTTATCCTGAGTGATTTGAAATTGGATTTGGCTAATATCTTATCCAGGCCTTGACCTTTGACAAGTTTAGTTGGTTTTACCTCAAGATCGAATTCTTGAATCTTGGCTAGCCATCGACCCCTCCTTCCGTCACTATCAGGTTGAACTAATATATCTTTAACAAAGTGGGTTGGTACGTAGGAAAATATTTTGGAATGCAACACATAAGTCCTGAAAGCTTTGAGGGACTTCACCATAACGTATGCCTATTTTTCCAGTATATCATATTTCAACTCGACATCTCTGAGGCTTTTACTAAAAAATGTTATCGACTGCTCAAAACCTTCTTCGTTCTTCTATAAGAGCATGGCTGCGATAGTATGTTCGGATGTGAATGAAAAGATCAAGAACTATTTCATGTAGTCTGGGATGGCCAACACAGGTGCTTCTCCTATTACCTTCTTGATGCGTTCAAATGATGCTTTATCTTCAATGGTCCATTTGAGCTCGTTGTCTTTTTTCAGCATATCTGTAATCAATTTAACAATTTCAAATAAATTTGGGATGAATCTTCTTAAAAAAATATTTTTCCTAAAAAAGACTAAGTTTCCTTTATGTTTCTAGGAATATTGATTGTATCTATAGATTCAACCCTTTTTGGATCGATTTTGATTCCTTCTCTAGATACTATATGGCCTAAGATTTTACCTTCTTGCATTGCAATATGGGATTTCTTAGGGTTGAGTGACAAACTAGATTTTATGCATTTCTTGAATGTCTGTTTGAGGTGTACCAAGTTCTCTACATCGGAGTTAGAAAAAACTATTAAATCATCGAGATAAATAATGACAAACTTATCTCTCTCACCGATAGAGGATATGTTCATTTCTCATTGAAAGGTGGCCCCTGCATTCATCAGACCGAATGGAATTTTATCGTACATGAAATTACCCCATGGAGTGGTAAACGCGGTTTTTTTTTGTCATCTTTGTGGACCACAATTTGATTGTAACTTGAAAAGCCATCAATCATATACATTTGGTTAGCCCCGACCACTTTTTCCAGAATGTGATCTATTTTTGGGAGCGGATAATTGTCTTTAAGGGATGATCTGTTTAGGTTCTTGAAATCCACGCAGAGTCTGATTTCACCGTTCTTCTTACTGACTGGAACTAATTTGGCTACCCACTCAGAATACCTGAGTGGAACAATAATATTTGCATCGAGGATATTTTTAACCTCCCTTTCTATTACAGGCATGAGTATAGGGTTTATCTATCTAAGATTGTGTCTGAAAGGTTTGATGCCTTGCTTTAAAGGGATTTTATGTTCGATGACAGTGGTATCATAAGTTTTTAGTTCATCGTAAGACCAGTCGAAGACATATTTGTACTATTTGAGCATCTTGATATATTTACTTTTCATCTCGGGTGGAAGGTATTTAGATATTTTGACCAGTTTAGCGGTTTCCTTAGTGCCTATGTTACAATCTTTGACCTCTTCAGGTTGAGGTTGCAAGGTAGACTTTAGGGGCATATCATCCTGATCAAATAATATTTCTAAAGGTATCAGACGTTTAGGGATATTATTGTTTTTTAGCACCAGCATGCTGTGGTTAGCGATCTTATCCTGGAACTTCTGAGGATCTTCCCATTCCTGCATGATCCAAGTAGGGTCATTCTGATTCTCCCGATCGATGTGCGTTTCAGAAAAGTCATCCACCATTTCGAGAAATTTCTTAATCTGCTCATTGTCTTCGAAGACCTACCAATGTTGAAAATTATTTGGTATTGAAGGCCTGTGCCTCATTTATATGTGATAATTTAGCTTCAGAATGGTAGGTGGCATAAACGTAGCAACTTCTTTCGCTAGAGAATCATCTTGTTGATTTTCTACTCTGGGAATGTGATGAATATTAAACGAGCAGAAAAATTTTTCTATCAAATCCCAGGTGCATTTTCTGTACAAACTTAGCCTTGGATGCTTGGCTTGATACTATCGCCTTATCTGTTTTACAATCAGTTCTGCATCATTGTAGACTTAGATTTTCAATTTTCAACTTTTGGGTGGCCTCTAGTCCTAAGACTAGAGCTTCATACTCGTAAACATTATTTGTGTAATCAATTTTCCATTGCAACCTATATGAGAAAGGAATAATAAATTCATCTTTGGGTGCCACAAAAAACACTCCATCTCCTACTTCTTCCCAAGATGAAGCACCATCAAAAAACATTTTCCAAACTCCTATACTATTTAGGTTTTTGTTTGTTTTTTCTATTCTTTTGTTCTCTTCTTCTGTACAATTTTGTTCTATACATTCATCTAAATTATCATCAATTGATAATATAGATTTACCTAGATATTGGTTGACGACATATACCAGGTAATTATTTGGGTTCTGTGGCTCATTTACAGTATATGCCAACCTTGTTTCTCTGTATAGACGGGTGAATTGTCCACCGAAAACTGGGATTGTGGCATACATCATGTCTATTTGAAGTGATCCTTTGATTTTGGCACCCCAAGACCTGGATAACAACATACCATACTTCACAGGGACGTCAGCAATGACTAGATCCATAAGAATACTCTTTATAGGAATCTGTGAAAGATTGACCACTAAATATATAATCATACTGAGACACTTAACTTTTCTTGAATCAAAAGAATACAAATATCGGTATGGTCTAGTGA
The DNA here is from genome assembly GCA_032191745.1 of Picea mariana. NCBI lineage: Eukaryota > Viridiplantae > Streptophyta > Pinopsida > Pinales > Pinaceae > Picea > Picea mariana. The sequence continues at coordinate 17,604 of JASDQU010012599.1, forward strand.
CCTCAAGACTCAGTTTTTTCATAATAACTTTGGGAATTAAGTTGTGGGAGGCTCCAGAATCTAGCATATAGTTATGGAGTAGGTGATCATGCATAGTCAATGCAATATAAAAAGGAGCGACAAAATCTTTAGCATTTTCGATATGTGGACCAAACATTATAGTAGGTATGTCATCTTCTAAATTAATAACATCCACATGACTTTCAACATCCGAGAAATTTATCATATTGGAAATTTGCTTTCGATACATCGAGTTTTTTGCTAGTTCAACCAGAGGTACAAGAATTTTGATTTTATTTATTTCGTTTTTCAGATTGAAACTTCCAATTGTTTTTTTGGCTTCCCTGGTTGGGATCTCTGTTTCTGTTTTTTCTGTCCTATTAGTATGCGTTTCTTTTTTTTGGAAGTCTTTGTTATGGTAGCTTGCGTTTCAATTGTTTTTGTTATTGCATCCTGTTTTTCAGTGGATGTTTGAATTGCCTCTTTCATTTTAGTTCTCTACAAGATCTTCTTCGGTGGAGTAGTTGTATAATTTTTATCTTTAGGCATTAGATTGTATTTGTGTTGAAGCTCGACCATTATAGATTTGACGATTCCTTTATAACCAAACCCTCCCATATTATTTATACTTTCCTCATTTTCAAACAGTGGTTCTTTCTCTAAAGACTTTTCGTAATCTTGTCTGGTTAGGTGAGGTTCTTGGTCGTTATCACCGAGGTTGTTTATATCTTCATATAAACCCTCATAGTCTTGCACATCATCATTTTGCATGAAGTTTTCTATTTTAAAAGGAACTTTGATTTTTTTGTCCTCTTTTTTTACTTGTCTCTGCTGGATCTAGGGGTTGGGATTCCTTTTGAAATCTCTCCTAGAAAAAGGATCAGGTTTAGCTTGGGCTAGTTCCATTCTAGAGATTTTGTTTGATAATTCTTTGATTATTTTAGCCATGTCATCCATTTTTTCCTCCGCGGACCTCCCAGATCCAGAGGGTCCAGCTTGTTCCCTGAAGCATTTGGTTTCTTTGGTTCCCACATCGACCTTTGCTTTTAGTTTAACTGATGCCATCATGTTCGACTTGATTTCGATGGCGTCGTCCTGCATTCCTGTGAGGGTAGCAGATCTCCTTTCCCTCAAAAGTAGGGAAAAGTTGGGCTCGAAATCCCCTGCAAAAGTTACTTTAGCTGTGGGCTGAGAGGGTTTAAATTCTGCTGGAATATTATGATATAGTTTGTTAAACCTCTGGGTGAATTCTAGGACTGACTCAGAATTCTTTTTTCTCAGAGCCCCAAAATTCATCAGATAATACAAGTGATCTTTCTTTTCTCCCCACTTCCTTAAAAAGGCATTTTCTAGTGCATCATAAGACACTATAGAACCTAATAGGATCCTTGGAAACCATGTTCTTACTTTTCCTTCAAAAGTTTTCACCAAAAGTCTCGAATAAACATCCTCATGCTCAATTCTGAGGATATCAACGAATTGGTCAAAAAACATTATGTTCTCTGTGGCAGTTAAGTCTCCTTCTCCTGTGAATTTCGGTAAGTTATTCCTATAATTTTCTGGTAAATCATGAAGGATAGGGGGAAGGAATAAAGAAGCGTATTTGGCTGCCACTTTGGAAAAAACCCTAAGGGGAGGAGGTGGTGGTCCTTAACCACCTTCTCCTCCAGCACCGCCTCCTCCTCCTGCACCACCTCTAGCACCACCTCCTTCGACCTAAGCCATTTGAAGTCGAGGGGATGAACTTTGGGAGTTAAAGAGAGGGATTTCATAAATTTCTAGGGACCAAAGTGGTGGCTTTTCAACTTCCTCGCGGTGTAGTGAAGGAAAAATTGGGAACTAATCGCTACAAGACGTGAATTCTAGAAGAGGAGGTAACAAGAAATGTGGACTAGATTCATTAAACTTACAAGAGGTATAGATAGGTGAACCAACAGGAGACAAATCGGGGTATAAGGTGTACTCCTCGGGGTTTCAGAGAACAAAAACCTTGGTTTCGAGTGAGGATCGGGTAGCCATAAAATTAACGATAACATGTATAGAGGAGGATATTTTATTCAGGTTGTTTTGAGTATCGTATGAGTCAATCTCAATGTTTATTGCGGTTTTGATAGTTGAGGCCTCCGCAGAAAGTGTTTGTCTAAAAATTTCTTTAGGAGTTAAAATTTCGACCAGAACCATAGTAATGACTCAAGTTATTTTGGGTTGGTGCTTCTAACCTGAAGATGAAGCGGTAGCCTAAAAGTATCCCTTGGATTTTAACAACTTTTTGGGATCAGATACGGGTGTAGTTTGTTGATCGTCTGGGTTCTTCCTGGTATTCTTTCGACCGAATGCCAGTTTATCTGTAGTGGAGTCACCAAGTGAAAGATAAAAGTAACCTTAATACAGTCTTCAATCTTTGTTCACTATCAAAGACATAATGTTACCTTGTTGTCTCCCTAGGGAAAAACAACTTCTTTTCTCTGTTCCTCGGCAACGGCGCCAGAAAGATGTTGTTCCTGAGACTAAGCTTAAGGCTCAAAGAATAATGTTAGGCATAAAAAATCTAAAGGAATTTTTTTTAAAAGGTTTTTTTTCTTTTGTTAGTTATATAAGAATAAATCTTCAAATCAAGTTAAAGATAGAGCAAAACATAGGCCATAATTTGTCATCTGAGTCGATTTATAAAATCAGATGATGCGGGAGAAACTTACAAAACTGTGAAGCAAAATGAGACATCAATCGAAAATGAATCTTACCATGTTCACAGTAGAAGAAAATAAAGAATGCACCCTTGAAAGGATATGAGATACAGTGATCCAAGTAGCTCATAGGTCTTGTATTTACTTATAGTGAATATAGAGGAAAAACTGTTTGCTTAACGAACAACCGATTTAATGTGATTGCAGTAGCAGTAATACTAAATTGAAAACACTCACTTATAAAGGAATAACATAAAGAAAACTAGAGATATGAAATACAAGAGGAAAAAATAACTCAAACTGCACAAAAGTTGGAATCCCTGTATGCACTTGTATTAATACTCACAAATGAGAGTTTTTCCTATTACATACGACAAGAAGCAGCCCAAGATAAGACTTTGATTTAGATGTTTATACAAAATGGTCACGACCTGAAACAGTCAGACTTCTCTAAATCTAAAATGATAAATATTACAATATGTAAACTGAAAGGTCACATAATAATTCTGTCTCTTCGCTTGCACATAGTGACGTTTCTTCTTCATCCTCTAGATTGGAGACAACTAGCATCTAATAATGACAATATTAGGTGTAGGTTGTCTCATTTGTTTCCATATGTACTAGCCTTCTCGTGTTCGACACACTGGACTCACCTGCTTACTACCTGCACTACTAACTTGGCAGGTTCTGTTGTGTCATTCGCCTCGAAAATATACCACTTCTTTTCTATATGAGGCAACTTATCCTGTATTTTCCTCACTTCCAACAATAGATTCTGTAGTTATAAGCTAGGATTAAGTATCCACTTATTAACCTGACCAAGGTCAATTTGATTCAATTGCTAGATAGTCGTCTGAGCCTCTTCAATGCTTGTCTTAGAATTAAGTTGGTTTTTCTTTATATCAATCTGTCCCAGGGCTCGAAGATACTATCTCCTTCAATGTCTAGTAATGTTAAGGTCCTAACCTGCACATAGGTAGAACAATATATTCGGATGTAATAAAGGTCAATATTAATAAGACCTTGCAATAAAATAGAATAAGTCGAATGTAAGAAGACCTAATAGAAGCTTTTTCTTCTAGAAGGATATTCCTCTAGATGCTTCTTTTGATAGACATATTTAGTATAAATAGGAGTCGAGGGTGTAAGAACCCTAGCTTGGATATTATTGTAATAAAGCTATGCTCAACTGGAGGTTGCCCCCTCGAAGAGGCCCGTGAACATTGCTTTTACAATCAAAGTGTTATTTTTGTTGTTATTCGTATATCATTTAAGTGTTATTATGGTGATTGTTCTAGTTATATTGTTGTTATTCTGCCATTTCTAGCATTTTATTTCTATTCTGCATACTTTTTATATCTGGTATATTACAAGTGGTATCAGAGCACTTTCCTTGGAAGAAATTGTGGGTAATTTTTTTTTCCAGGGTAGAGACGTATTCCGACGTCTTTAAGCCATGGAGATTTGTTGTTACGTGCATAAACCCATGGTTGAGGGATTCATACACACAGGAAATACAAGTGGTTCTTGAATGCACACCTTTGTACGGATCAACCTAGATTTCCTGAATCCCTCTTTAGATAAACCGACCGGCCACCTGAATGCTATAGTGCCACCGAGAATAACACTTGGGAAGATACTCTCTAGTACCTGGGTAGTCGGGTAGTACGGCTAAGGGTACGGTCTATCCTCCTTAGTTAGTGCCCTGAGATATTGGGTCGAGTACTACTGTTGGACCTCGAACATATATCAGAGAGTTATAGCATAGGGAAAACCCTTGTCTGTAGAACTCTTGAATACCTAACCCTTGGGGACATAAACATAAAAAAATTAAAACAAACAACATCTATTGTTATGCAACTGTGTTTGGCTTGCCAGGTAACTACACTTTTCTTCTTGGTTAAGCATTTGGGCATTTTCTCACTGCAGTATTCTTCCGCAGGTGTTAAAAAAAAAAAAAGTCTGGAAAATTTTTCACCATTAT